>OZ005652.1:226561122-226644984 GCA_963930645.1 Salticus scenicus | reverse complement strand
GATGTAGATATAAAACTCTTACACTCTCGTTGATGTTTAGCATCAGTTTTACAAGGAGAAATTTAAAAAAGTGCCCTTTTTTCCGGTGCCCTTTTTTCCGCAATCCAAAAATTCAATACATTGTTAATATCAGACATTAATTAAAAGTTAATATCAAACATTGGTAAAAGATTATTCTAAAACAGAATTTTTTTTCTTTGATCTGTCTCTCCCCCTCCCCTCGTAGAAACAAAAAATTTTTGCTATCGTCCATGTTTAACAAGTATTTTACAAGTAACAATTAAGAAAAGTGCCCTATTTTCCGGTGCCCTTTTTTCCGCAATCCGGAAAAAAGGGCACCGGAAAAAAGGGCACAAACTGATATTTACACAAAATGCAAATAAAACAATAAAACAAACGATAATAAGTGTTTTTTAAAAAGATTATTTTATTTTTCATTTGCCCCCACTCCCCCCCCCCCATTATCAGTTATAGGTAACTTTCACTATAATTTTAATAAAATGAAAGATACTCGTACAAAGAGCATAGTGATATAAAAACAAATATTTTCTTCACTCTGCCCCCCCCCCCGTTGCAATTCGTCCAGATATGTGTAGACTCACAGTAATTTTCATAAGCAGAAAGTTGTATATATACGAAGTTTTTATTTTTAATCGATTATACGGTAGTTTAAAGAATAATATTTTTTACTTTTCTCTGCACCCCCCCCCCCCCAGATGTGTAATACACTCATTGTGAACTTCATAAAAAGTAAGTGATAGTTATAGAATATATCATTAAATCGATAAAATGGTGATATAAAAAATCATTTTACTTTCCTCTGCCCCCTCCCTCTTTACACCCCCCCCCCCCGAAGTATGTCTGACACTTAGTGTGATTTTTTCACAAATTCTATGTTATTACACAAAGTTTTTGTTTAAATCTATAATAGGGTAGTTTAAAGGAAAATATATTTTATTTCCATCTAACACTCTTGCCCCCCCCCCCCCCAAGTATATAATAGACTCATTGAAATCTTAATAAAAATTAAGTGGTAGTTATAGAATATATTATTAAAATCGCTAAAATGGTAAAATAAAAATTCAATTTATTTTCCTCTGCCCCCCCTCCTAGTCCCCCCCCCCCCGCCAAGTATGTTTGACACTTATTGTAATTTTTTCATAAATTATACGTGATTAAACAAAATTTTTTTAATCGATAATAATATAGTTTAAAGAAGAATATATTTTATTTTCATCTGCTCCCCCTTGCCCCCCCAGATGTATAATACACTCACTGTTATCTTCCTAAAAATTAAGTGATAGTTATAAAATGTATCATTAATTCGGTAAAATGGTGATATAAAAAATTCATTTTGCATGTCTGACACTTATTGTAATTTTTTCACACATTATACGTGATTATACGGTTTTTTGAATCGATAAAAGGGTTGTTTAAAGAAGAATGAAATCTATTTCCATATACCCCCTTCGCCCCCCCCCCCCCCAGTATATAATGCACTCATTGTGATCTTCATAAAAAGTAAGTGATAATTATAGAATATATCATTAAATGGGTAAAACGGTTCTATAAAAGATAATTTTATTTTTCTCTGCCCCCCCCTCTTTAACCCCCCCCCCAAGTTTGCCTGCCACTTACTGAGAATTTTTTCACAAATTGTACATGATTATACAAAGTTTCATTAAAATCGGTAAGAGTTTTTGTAAAAACAATTATTTTCTTTCGATCTGCTCCTGCCCCCTTCCCCCCTCTTCCCCGAGATATATACTAAATGAATGTTGTACCAAATCAATTGAAATTTCTAAAAATGTAGTTTGAAAGTCATTTTTTAAATTCATTATTTGATATTTATTATTTTGCGATTTGCGAATTGGAAAAGTGCCCTTTTTTCCGGTGCCCTTTTTTCCGGGTGCCCTTTTTTCCGGTGCCCTTTTTACCGGTGCCCTTTTTTCCGGGTGCCCTTTTTTCCGGTGCCCTTTCTTCCGTGCCCTTTTTTCCGGTGCCCTTTTTTCCGGGATCCGGAATCGACAGTTCCATAGTTCGAGTAGAATTGCTGATAAGCATAAAAAAAAAAAAAAAAAGCTTTAGAACTGTCCAAAAATTTGCATGATTCTTGTTAATTGTTGATACAAGTTTATGTTATAGCAGTTAATTATAAAATCTTATAAAATTTAATGTTAGTGATTTCAAGAAAATGCCTTTCTCGTGGTTGCAATCTCTTGTAATACGTAAAAAACAGCAGAGAGAGAGAGAGAAAAAAAAAAAATATATCCATCGATTTACCCGAAAGAATAATGTATGTTTTAGTATAAATTAATCTATGTTTAAAAGAAATACTGGAAAGTAATGTATTCGAATTTTTTTGTTAATCAATATACAGTGATTAACAAAAAAATATTCAAAATATTCTATACAATAAATATTCAAGAATAAAATAATCCAAAGCATTTTTATTATTATTATGTAACAGTAAACTATTTTCAATAGCAAATCTGATTGTCATACATAAATTTGAAGGAAATTAATACATCTCTCTCTCTCTATATGTATATATATATATATATATATATATAAGCTATTGGTTAAAGCACGAAAAGACAGGCAAACTTACCGAAATCCTTAATGATCTTTTAACTTTCATAGAAAATGGTAAAAATTGTACTTTATGAATTTTTGGCAGCTCTTTAAGTGTTAAATGAAATTAATAATAATAAAAATAAATAAAAGTCGGGTAATGATTTTATAATCAAAGCATAAAATTATTTTGATTAATGAAAAATGAAATTAATTCAATTTTATCTGGAAATATTAATTTATTGCCTTTTAATATTTGTTATTTTCGGGTTGTCTATCAAGACTGAAAACTATTCCTCTTTAACTAATACAGAAAAAAGGAAAAAAAAAAAAAAAAAATGTTGAAACAACCAAATTTTTGTTGAGGCTGTTCGAACAAAAATGTTTGGTTTATTTAACAAATTATTTTGTTAACCCTTTTCGGTGCAGTATTACCGCTGATGGAACACCTAATTTTAAATCTCATGTGCAAAAACTCATCCCGGAACTTTTTTAGCAAAAATTTAAGTTTATAACATAGTAGAAAAGGCCCTGTTTTTCAACCTTAAAATTTAAAATTTATTTTATTTTATTTTGGTTCATGAATTCCGGTGGCAATGTAATTTAAATGATCCGAATTACCCCGCACGGCAAAGGATTAAATATTTCAATAAATAATTTCACATAATTTTAATAAATAAGTAATAATTTTAATATATCATATAAATTATTTTGTACCCTTTTCTTTCTTTTTTTCTTTTGTATAGCCTCAATTTATTTATTTATTTATTTTTTCCTAACACTTTTTTCTGTCTTTCTGTGTATATGAATAAATAAGTAAATAAATAATAATAGTCGTATCTATGCTCTTTATCATTATTATTATTATTATTTTATATATCATTTAAATTTGGAAAATTGATATAAAAAAAAAAAAAAAAAAAAAAAAAAAAGTTATTTGGTGTGACATTTACACTACCTTCTTTTGCCGTACATCGTAGATCCAAGATGAAAAAAATAAAAGAATATTTTGAAAACTTCCAATACATTTCAAAAAATTGTAGAAATATTTTTATTTGATATACATTTCTGTGTGACCATTTTTGAATACTGTAGCTCATTCATAAAAAAAAATAATATTTTGCTTTTTTAATGCTGTTTATTTAAAAATATCAACGTTCTTATTTAAGAAATAAAGTACAATTCGTTCAATAGTTTTCGTATGTTAAGTTTCCTAAAAATGACATCGCATTAAGTTTAATACCCTGAATGTTATAATTAAAAAAAAAATGCAATTTTTTTTTTTTAAGAAATGTTTATATCTCCGTAAGTATTTGCTCAAGTCTCATGTAAAGAATGCATGTAATAAGAAGAAAACTTATTAATCACATTCAACAAACTGAATGTATCTCAAGTATTAATTTTTTACAGCTTAATCCCAAATATTTTGTTCTTTAATTTAATTTTTTTAATGATCCCCTTTCCGCTCTCGAAAATTTTTTTTAATACATGAGGTATAATATGTTCTTTAGGTACCTAAAGTTTAAGGATGATTCGTCGACAAGTTTTCTAAATATCACAAAAAACTTCTGAAATCGTAAGTGTCCTGTTATTTAGGGAAAATTAGTGTACGTATCTTCAGCATGCATTGTCATCTCAGTTGTATGTTACCGCTAAAGTGCAAAAATCAGTTAATCTGCAGATTAGCTAGGTAATCTGCACATTAACGGATTTCGAGTTTTAACGGTAACATATATATGCACAATATCAGCTCAATCGGGAGATAAGAAGTCAATTAAAATTCGTTGACAGATTTGACCCTGACAGACAGAAAACGAAGAGAGATAAAAAAAGTCTAATTTTTGAACTTTTGTATTTTGAATGTATTTCAAAATCAGTGTTTTTACAATAAGTTTTAAAAAATGCCTACAGATTGTATATCTATAACATATTGTTGAAGTAACACTTAATTTTACCTTTTCTTGCAAAATAAAATATTAAAGAATGTACTATAAAGAATCAGAATCTTGATTATTTATTTTGAATTAAAAAGTATTGAAAATTTACTAAAATTCTAGACAAACATTACGATACAAATTACAATTTTTTTATAATATGCAAAGTTTTTTTTTTTTTTTTTTTTTTTTTTTTTTCCAAATTGTGTAATGAGTTGAAATAATTACGCAAACACTTTTAAAAATATTAATTTTAATCTTAAATATGTATAATACCAGATTAAACATTATCAGTAAATTAATAATTGTTACTTTTTTAAGGAGAAAAAATTGAAACCAAACGTAAATGAAAAATATACGAAAGTGTCTTTCAATTACCGATTTCCAGGTTCATTGCAGATAATTATCACTATTTCTGAATATTAAATATTTTATCATAGAAAATTAGTAGAAACAGTACAATGAAAAAATTATCTTGTGTAATAATGCTTGGAAAAAAAAATAGTGGCATATCACGACAAAAGGCTGACTGTTTTTATCAATATTTGTGCTATAGGAAATTTTTAGGAATATCTCCTTTCTAGTTAGAATCCCAAATGTCTACGTTTTTTCTTCTTTCATTTTTCTTCTATGTTACCACATTAAATATTTCACACATTACGATAAACAATCCCGTTAAATCAGCTGATAAAATATGAAATTTGAACATATTTTTTAAGCATTGAACAAAATTTTGCTATTTGAAATTTTGAAATTTACCATTCATTGGTTTGTTTGTTTGCTTGTAGGATGACTCTAAAAATCACCAATTACGTTAACAAATTGTGCTCGTCAGGCCAGTCGTTTGGAGTTTCCCATGTTTTTTTCCGAAATTCATGTAAATACAAGCTAGGTCTTCCTAGTAACATAGACATGGGGGGTCATTCTACACACGCCTAGTATACAATCAATCAACATACACCAACACTTTTCCTAAAATTTCGATTTAATTGATTAGGTTAGTTAATTGTGTAAAATGAATGTTCATTAATTATGAAACAACAAATTCTATAGAAAATAAATGAACAGAATATATATAACTATATTGAAAACCTTTTTAAACATTGGATTATATCAAACCAAGTATCACATGAAGAACTAAAAAAAATATGAATAAAGTTAACGAAAAGAAAAATATAAGCAACTTGATATTGAAGCATACAAATTCATTACTTTTAAAAGGGCATTAAATGAATGTTGTTTGCAAATTAGGTGATCTTTCTGTCATGCTGTATGCAAATTGTTAAAATAATACAGCATGCAATGCCCGAGGTCACATAAAAGACTTGAAAATAATTTCAAATGAAAAGTGGAAAAACCAAGAGAGAAATAAACTTATGAAGTGTAAAAAACCAAGAGAGAAATAAACATATTAAACTTCAAATACTAATTTGTACTTTTTTTGCTTTTGAAAAGCACGTCGAAAAAGGTAAAACACTCCACAACAGCCATGAGTCCGAAAACAGTTAAATTCACAGTTAATAAAGGAATCGAATTTATCTACTGAACGATTAAGTAAAAATAAATTTTAGTTTAAATTTTAGTTTAATTAGTTTCTTCTGATTTTTAACTAATAAATCTGAAAGTTAAAATTTAAATTTAAAATTAAATTTTATTTTATTACAGAGATTAATTTGTGTTACGTAAATTCGCAATTAATAAGTATGAAGAAATAGAAGTGTTTCATGGATTCAAAAGAACAAGTTTTAGAGGAATGAGCGCTATCTGTTAGAATAAAGAAAAAAAGTAATGCCCTTTTTTTTAATATATATATATATATATATACATATGGAATTTAAAAAAAATGCTTGTCCCCTAATAATTTTGAACTTTCGACAATCGACTCTTACCATCCCAGAACCTAAAAATCCTAATTTAAAAATCTTCATCTCCATTAAAACATTTTGCCCTCCATCTGCTTCCCCTCTTCCTAATTACTTTACACTTTAGAAAGTATTCGCAATCTTTCTCTTACCCCCAAAAACCTAATAATAACAATTTTTATGACTTTATGTCTATGTAAAATTTTTGCCCCTCCCCCTCTCCCCCAATCTGCCCCCTTATAATTTTACACTTTCCAAAGTATTCACAATTTATTTATTACACCGAAAAACCTAACGATATCAAGTTTCAAGACTGCATCTCTCTTTTTAAAAATTTGCCTTCTCCATCTTTCTCCCTGTAACAATTTTGCACTTTCGAAATGATCCGCAATCGACTCCTAAACTCCCAAAACCTATAATTACCAATTTTTAAAGCTGCAACTCTATAAAAAAGTTCCCCACCACCACCATTTGCCCCCTAATAATTTTAAACTTTCCAAAGTATCCGTAATATATTTGTTACCCCTAGAAACCTAATAACAACTTTCAGGGATTTATCTTTATGTTAACACTCCTCCCCCTCATCTGCCCTCTTATAACTTCACACTTTCCAAAGTATTCGCAATATATTTGTTATCCCAAAAAACTCGATGATACCAAGTTTCAAAGCAGTGTCTCTATTTTTTAAAATTTGCGCGCCCCCCATCTGCCCCTTAATAATTTTGCATTTTCGAAGTTATCCGCAATCGACTCCTAAAACCCCAAAACTTATAAATACAATTTTGTAAAGCTGCATCTTTCTATCCCCCCCCCCCCCTCAATCTGCCCTCTAATAATTTTACACTTTCCAAAGTATCCACAATAAAGTCTAAAAAATAAAATAAAATAAATAAATAAATAAATAAATAAATAAATAAAGACTGTAACCTAATCTTAAAAAATCCTCCCCTTACCTCCACCTAAGCCTAATAACTTTACACTTTCGAAAGTATCGGCAAACTATTACTCACCCCCCAAAATATCTTAATGCCAATTTTCAAAGCTTTATCTCAATTTCTTATTTTGCTCTCTGCCCCTCCCCTTAATAATTTTACTTTTCGAAAGTATCTCCAAACGATTCTCCCCCCCCCCCCTCATCCCGGAATTTGTGTGTGTGTTCAAGTCCTCGGTTGACTGTATGTTTGCAAAGTCCTCGGTTGATCGTCCTTTTACTAAGTCCTCGGTTGACTGTGTGTGTGTTCAAGTCCTCGGTTGACAGTATGTTTGCAAAGTCCTCGGTTGACTGTGTGTGTGTTCAAGTCCTCGGTTGACTGTATGTTTTCAAAGTCCTCGGTTGATCGTCCGTTTACAAAGTCCTCGGTTGACTGTGTGTGTGTTCAAGTCCTCGGTTGATTGTATGTAATGACATTCGGATTACACAGTGTGTATAAGAAGTCCTCGTTTGCAGGTGCATTAAAATAATTTATTAATAGATTGAATACATTCGACACTAATTTTTTATTTGTATTGATATTTTTTGAAACGTTCCAAAAACTTGATGATATAAAGTTTCAAAGTTGTATCACTAATTAAAAAAAAAATTGGTACCCTCTATCTGTCCCTTCTTCATCTGCCCCCCCCCCCTAATTATTTTGCACTTTCGAAATTATCTACAAACGACTTCTAACTTTTCAAAACCCAAAAATACAAATTTTTAAAGCTGAATCTCCATAAAAAAATATTTGCTCCCCATCTGCCTTCCCAATAATTTTACACTTTCCAAAGTATCCGCAATCTGTCTGTTACCCACAAAAACATAATAATATAATTTTTCAAGATTTTATCTCTACATTAAAATTTTTGCTCCCGCACCCCCATCTGCCCCCCTTCTAAATTTACACTTTCCAAAGATTCACAATCTATTTGTTATACCCAAAACTCGATGATATGAAATTTTAAAGCCTGTATCTCTATTTTTAAAAATTTACTCCCCCCCCTTCTGCTCCCGTAATAATTTTGTACTTTCGAAATTATTCGCAATAGACTCCTAACCTCCGAAAACTTATAAATACAATTTTTTAAAGCTGCATCTCTCTAAAAAAAATCCACCCTTTATCTTCCCCCCTAATAATTTTACACTTTCCAAAGTATCCACAATAAAATCTTTACCATTTAAATCCCTTTTACCCTTTAAAAAAAAAAATTAAAAAAAAAATAAATAAAGACTGTAACCTAATCTTAAAAAAACTTCCCCTTATTTCCCCCTAAACTTAATAACTTTAGACTTTCGAAAGTATCGGCAAACTATTCTTCACCCCCCCCCCCCTCCCACCAAAAAAAATCTTAATGACAATTTTCTAAGCTTTATTTCTATTTTTTTATTTTGCCCTCTGCCCCACCTGCCCCCCTCCCCTAAATAACTTTATTTTTTCGAAAGTATCTGCAAACGATTCCTCCATCAACTCCCCATCCCGTGCATGTAAAGTCCTCGGTTGAATTTGTGTGTGTGTTCAAGTCCTCGGTTTACTGTATGTTTGCAAAGTCCTCGGTTGATTGTCCTTTTACTAGGTCCTCGGTTGACTGTGTGTGTGTTCAAGTCCTCGGTTTACTGTATGTTTGCAAAGTCCTCGGTTGATTGTCCTTTTACTAAGTCCTCGGTTGACTGTGTGTGTGTTCAAGTCCACGATTGACTGTATGTTTGCAAAGTCCTCGGTTGATTGTCGTTTTACTAAGTCCTCGGTTGACTGTGTGTGTGTTCAAGTCCTCGGTTGATTGTATGTAATGACATTCGGATTACACACAGTGTGTATAACAAGTCCTCGTTTGCAGGTGCATTAAAAAATAATAGGATATTTTGAAATTTTATTTGAAAATATTATTATACTAACAGATTGAATACGTTCGACACTAATTTTTTATTTGTATTAATATTTTTTTAGAAGTCCTCGGTTTGATAGGCAATACATACAGTCCTCGCTTTCCACCTAATACGAGACTGTGTGTGTCTGTGTGTCTGTCTGTTATCAGCATATCTCAAAAACAAATTATGGCAGAAAGTTCAAACTTGGTATTCTAAATGTGTATCATATAGGGATGCTACAGTAAGCTTTTCGTTAAGATCAAGCAAATGGTTCGTGTACAGGGACAATCAAGAGAATTCTAATACATTACGTCTATGGGGGAAATTGCAGGAAAATAGAGTTTAACGTCTATAGACTACACTAAACCAAATGAAACAAATATATATTTTTTGTAATAGAGACAGTTAACTGGGAAAATTTTTTTGTGTATGTAGGAGCCTCGCCTCCCCCCCTGGGGGGGAAGTCCCCCCTCGAGGGGAGTAAATTTTCATGATGGGTATCTTTCAAAAGAGCTCGCCAATACCTTTAAAACGAATGGTTGAACCATCGATCTGCGATAATTTAAAACAAAGTTATCGATTTTTTTTTTACTTTTAACGAAAAAAAATCGTACTTTTTTTAATTATTATTATTATTTTTTAATATTAAGAATAAAATGGACTTTTTTTGGGTATTTGGTGTTAAACTACTTCTCTAATATGGAAATCGTCTGCCTTATCATAAAAAATAATTTTTTTAAATAATAATTTTAATAAATTATTTTTTAAAAAGAGAAATATTTTTTAATAACCGAATTAAATTCTATATAAATGTAGGTGCATTAATGAAACGGGGGGTTCCGCCCCCCTCACACAGAACTAATTATCATATAAAACTCTTCAGAAGCCTAATATGAATTGTTTAACATAGGTTTAGATAACAGTACTCGTTATCTTACCTATTAATCTGCAACCTGTATTTTACCATGTTTTTTTTTTTTTTTTTTTTTTTTTTTTATTAATTAACTTCGATTCTTGTTTGTTTTTTTGTGGGTTTGTGTGTTTGTCAGGGACAAATCTTGCTATCGATTTTTAACTAACTTCCCGACTAGCTAGATATTTGAAATTTTCAGGACAGCTCACAACACGGTGACAATACATTTTTCTAATAATTTTAGTTAACTATTTCAAGTCCCGCTGCCTTCGGCAGCGCTTATATGATTCGGCAGAAAATTTATTTAACTAACTTCCCGACTAGCTAGACATTTGAAACTTTCAGAATAGTTCAGAACACGGCGAAAATGCAATTTTAAAATATTTTTAACCAACTGCTTTGGGTTCCTGCTGCCTTCGACAGCGTTACCAGTACAAAGCTTGCAATCGATTTTTCACTAACTTCCCGACTAGCTAGACATTTGAAACTTTCAGAATAGTTCAGAACACGGTGAAAATACATTTTTTTAATACTTTTAGCCAACTGTTTCGGGTTCCTGCTGCCTTCGGCAGCGTTATCAGTACAAAGCTTGCAATCGATTTTTCACTAACTTCCCGACTAGCTAGACATTTGAAACTTTCAGGATAGTTCAGAACACGGTGAAAATACATTTTTTTAATACCTTTAGCCAACTGTTTCGGGTTCCTGCTGCCTTCGGCAGCATTATCAGTACAAAGCTTGCAATCGATTTTTCACTAACTTTTCGACTAGCTAGACATTTGAAACTTTCAGGCTAGCTCATAACACGGTGACAATACTTTTTTTAAAACTTTTAGTCAACTGCTTCAGGTCCCTACTGCCTTCGGCAGCGTTTATATGATTCAACAGAAATTTTATTTAACTGACTTCCTGACTAGCTAGACATTTGAAACTTTCACAATAGTTCAGAACACGGTGAAAATGCATTTTTTTAATACTTTTAGCCAACTGTTTCGGGTTCCTGCTGCCTTCGGCAGCGTTACCAGTACAAAGCTTGCAATGGATTTTTCACTAACTTCCCGACTAGCTAAATATTTGAAACTTCCAGGATAGCTCAGAACATGGGGGCAATACATTTTTTTTAATACTTGTAGTCAACTGTTTCAGGTGCTTACTGTATTCGGCAGCGTTCATATGATTCAACAGAAAATTTATTTAACTAACTTCCCCAGTAGCTAGACATTTGAAACTTTCGGAATAGTTCAGAATACGGTAAAAATGCTTTTTAAAAATATTTTTATCCAATTGCTTCGGGACCCTGCTGCCTTCGGCAGCGTTTCCAGTACAAAGCTTGCAATTAACTTTTAACTAACTTCCCGGCTAGATAGCCATTTGAAACTTTTATAATAGCTCAAAAGACGATAGCAAGGAATTTTTTTTAATACTTTTATCCAATTGAAGGTTCCGGCTGCCTTCAGTAGCGTTTATATGATTCAACAGAAAATTTAAAAACATGGTTTATAAATTTTTTTTAATCTTATAATTATATAGTATTAAATTTCAGGGTAAGAGAAAGTCGTGTGAGTGACACACCAGATTATTATTCGTAAAGAATTAATAATAATAATAATAATAATAAAATAAAAATAACACAATACATAAATATGGTGGAATATTAAAATAAAAATAGGGGTTATTAATATATATATATATATAATTATTTTTCTATAAATTTTCAGCAAAATTATTAACCATTTGTACAATTTTTTTCGATGTATGTTAACGAAATTAAATTCATGTAAAACAATATAGAAAACGAGTCGTAACTCAATTTTAATTGCTTTTCACTAAATTTTTATCCGTTTCAACAATCTCGAAAATTGTAGGTAATAAGTTCATAAATAAAGTATTGTGTCGATGAATTTCTTTTAATCTGTTGACCGGCTTGATGCAATAAAAAATATTAAGTTTTCTATTGTTATAGGAAGAAAATTGCCCAAAGGACGGTTCAATACCTTATTTGATGCCAAAGAGTTATTCACTTCTTTGTGAAACAGCGCCAGATATACTTCTGAATACTATAGGAACACTTTACAAAGCTGAATGCCAGGTATTTATATGAAACGTACTTATCATTTAATTATACATACAGGATGACTAAGGTCATGTCCAAATGGCACATGTGGGTGTGTCAGGTTATGAGGAGTAAGAATTGCATGGGAACTGGGAATAGGAAACGTGATTGTGGCAGTGCAATTGTGACCGTCACACAAAGAAAAGATAACAAACTATACAAAAAAGACCTTTATTTTACAAAAAAATGTAATCGATATACAAAATACAAAGGAAAAATGTTACAATTCATAAGAAGTGCTCAAAATGTATCCCATTAGTTGTGATTAGTCTTCACATCGTCACTCTTGTCTTTTTGTGTGCGTACAAGTTGGCTAGAGCTCGTTGCCTTCTATGGCTTACACATGTTTCCGACCCTCAGTTCCTATGTAATTCTTACTCCTCATGATCTAACACACTCACACCTGCTTTTTGTACATGACCATTTGAACCATCCTATATATTTAATTAAAGCATTCTAACACGGCAAAGTAACTATATTTTTCTGTTAACTTTCGATACATTTCGTTAAGATTGCTCTTTAGTAGCTTAAACTGAAGTGATGAAATTCTGGCAGTAATACCTCCTTATATCCTGCTGAAACTTTCTTTTGCCCGTCGACGTGCAGAAACATGATGGGACAATGTATCATTCATAACATGTTGGGAGACCATTAAAGAAATTTTTAACTATGCTTCTTCTACATCCGTTCATTCTCATATAAGCTCGATAAGATTCATATTTGGGTATTTAGGTGACCAAACTACCTGAACTTGTCCAGAATGTTCTTCAAGCCATTGCAAAAGATTTTGACATAGTAATAACTTGACACGTTGTCATTCTGAAATAGTTTCTCGTTGTATGATGTATGAAGTTCATGTATGACTTCAAATGGTCACGAAGTGACTGAACATAACCATTTTCAGCCAATAAATTATTTCAGATTGATTAGAGAATTTAGTCCATGATAGGAAAGGAGACATACTCTATTATCGAGACAACACCCGCTTACACAGAGTTCTATCAATTACTTGGATCGATGACCTCATGACGCATTTGAATTCTACCATATGTTCTTACCACCAGAATTCATGATTCATCTGACCAAGCAATGTTTTCATCGTCATGTAACAGATATGTTAGACCCAGTGGAGTTGCAACAATCGATGGCGGAATGTTAATAAAGGAACTCTAGGCTTTTTTTTTTTTTTTTTCTTGTCATATAAATGCCAAATTTCGTTGCACTTTCATCATGTACAGTTTGAAAAATGTATCGTCGAAAAAATTAGCCCACAAACAGTGATGATGTATGCCACACTACCACACTGATTGTTGTTATTAATGCTATTTATCTGTTAACACTGCTTATTGTACACAGACACCCTGGTCTAATTCTTTAAGAAGATGTGGTCGGATACTACACTGTGCTTGGTGACAGGTAATGCCTGAAATTACATATTCTCCACACACTCATGACACTGTAATTGAGGAATGTTAACTGTCTTTGTATCTCTAAATAGAATGCAGAATGCATCTAGCTCAAGATAGTATGCTTTATTCAAAATCTATTCTCGACAAGTGGTCATAATTTACATCAGAAAACTTTTCATTTAAACAATTTGAGTACCTGACGATTCATTGTCCATTTATACATTTTTTACGCGAAGCTACTACCATCTGGGTATTTGCATGTTACTATTCCATGACTTTTGGCACTTCAGTGTATTATAGTCAGTAGGTGTTAATTTATTTTATTTTAAATGTCGTAAATATGCTTGGATTTCAATGCGATGAGTTTTAGATATTGTTATAATTGTAAATTGTAATGATGGGGAATATTATGCATTTTCACCTCCCGGAGTTCAGCATTTGGAGGGAACGTTAATAATGTTGCAAGATTTTAGCGGTGAATATTTATGTAGTTTTATGTACATAGAAAATAAGAAATGAAAATTGTAGTAATCCTATACTTAGAATATCGAAATCAAATGTAATCCCCTCAACCCCTCGTTATATCTGTCTGTCTATATCTATCTGCATATATGTGTATATATATTTTTTCCTGTAATTGATATTTTTGTATTTATTTCTTGTAAATCATAAATATTTGTACCAAATTTCATGCAAAATGATTGCATAAAATATCGGAACTATTTTATGTAGCTTTATAAACTAATCACCAATTTTATGCCTACCCTTTTCCACAAAATCTATCAATTTAAACATTCTAATAGCATATGTTAATTTCATAACGTTTAATAGAGTATAAACATGTTAAAATGCACTTTAAGAAATATCATCTGTATACCTTAATGGTATGAAATTTTTTTGTGTGTTCCTGTATACGACCCACAGTTATTATATCTGTACTGATAAGTATAAAGGATTTAAGTCCAAAAATGTCGATTTTGAGTTAAATATATAGTCAGACTTAGAAAAAAATTCTCTATCGATTGGTACAAAGGATTAAAGTTCATGTCATTTAGTCTTTGAGAAAATCCCTTGGTAAAAAAGATTCAAGTCAGAAATTTAGCATTTATGTTTGGTATAAAAGATTTAAGTCCAAAAACGGTATAACAAATCTGTTCCAATCTCAGTGGAGAAGAGAGATCTACTTACTTTGTTTCCTCGTGTGCCTCTACATGACTTCTACAAAACTTTATTCGTGATTCCATGACTTCTATAAAACTTTACGAACATCACCTGGCACAGAGAACATTGACCCCGACTTAGAATTTAGTGATAATGATGAAAATGACCATTAATGACCATGACCCTTGATTCAGTGGAAGGAAACACGAATATAATATTGTAATGCTCAATATTCTATTAATCCTAATGCTATGTATTTTGTGTTTTAACTATAGTGTTTTGCTTGTGAATTATTAATGTAGTATTTTGTTGCCATTTAATGGGGTGATACATATTTTTGTTTTTTTATCTATTATTGTGTCTTTTTTTTTTTTTTTTTTTGCTTATCATTATTATTATTATTATTATTAACTATTTTCAACTACAGTATATCGTTTATTATGATTTAGATTCTTCTAATCTTCAAAAGTTTTATTACAGAAAAGGACAATGAAATTTTATAAAAACGGCTTCTGGAGGTAAAATACAAAAATTTCCATTGATTTTAGCTTGAGTAGTATTGTACATCAGATATTTGTTTATTTGGTATATGTTATCAAGTGCATATTATGTTTATTTAATTACTTCATAGTCATTGAAGGCTTTTGAGCATTAATTTTCAATAATTGTGTAATAATTCCTATCTTTAGTATGATAGTTTATTGTATTCAATTCCATGTTTAAGGTAATGAATTCTTTCAATAATGTTGATCGTTCCTGTTTTAATAACCAGGATTTACCATGGATTAATTACTTACCTAATAACCTTCCATTAACCTTAGATTTCTAAGATGAAAGCATTTGGTAATCCCGCACCACTCTGTTCGTATATCTCATTAAAGTTATGAATCAATAATGTTGAGGAAGTTTGAATTGGTAATACCTTATTTTTATTTGGTTCAAAATCTTTTGAACATCCACTGAGGTCATAAATCCAGCATTTCTTGATGCTGCAGCAAAATATTTGGACTGTCAACATAATCAAATTGTTAAATGAATGTACAAGTCAAAGTGGTAAAAAGGAGTTAAATCCTGGATTGAGTGATACAAAGGATTTAAGTCCTGCAGTGAATTTTTTCAAAACTATATAAATCTGTTAAAAATAAACAAACTTCAAAATTAAATGTATATAGTTTATTCACAAAACTCTACATTATGATAATATTCTGGTTAAAACTGTATTGAACGGATAAGTTTTTATACAGAATTTTTTTAACTTTATTTTTCGTCTCCTGAAAAATCAAGAATATGGACTTAAATCTTTTATACTTATCAGTACAAATATAACACCAATAAAAAGTATACAACTAATTTTTTGTAATTCATTAACCATCTGACCGCCTTTAAAAAGGGCAAGATTGTAATGATGTTTTCACTGCACAGTTTTTCCAATATGCTAAAATAATGCTTATTTTAACTCGAGATTAAAAATGTAACTCTGGGCATAAAATTTCATAATTATATAATTTTGAACTATAAGTGTATTGTGGAAAAAGAACGGCTCAATGACCGGATATATCCGTCAGTGGAGGTCAGATGGTTAATATTTGAGCCAAATTTGACATAATTTAGATAACTACAGAATGTCATCGAAATTCTTTTGTGTGGTCTTGTAAATAAATTATTTAATCTATACATACCATTTTCTAGAGAAAACATGCTTTTAATCATCTTAATAATAAAGTAAGTTAATTCCCTTATGTTGAATGCAGTATAAACGCGTTAAAATGCGCTTAAATAAAAATCTGTCCATAGGTTCTAATGTCTCGAAATTCTTTTGTGTGTATTTGTAAACTTGCCACAAACACTACATACACCAGTAAAAACTATTCATCTTATTCTATGTGTAGCTGATGTTCAAAATTTTACACAATTTCAATGATTACATAACAATATCGGAAACATTTTTGTATGATCCTGTATATTAATTGTTAAATCTAAGCACATATTTTTCTATAAAAAACAAGCTATTAAGGATCTTAATAATGTATGTTAATTTCATTTTGTTGAACGCAGTGTAATCATGTTAAAATGTGTTTATACGAAATTGTACTCATAGATCGTAATGATAAGAAATACTCTGGCGTGTCCTTGTACACGAACCATAAACAACATGCATACCAAAAATTATAGAGCTATTTCTTTACGGCGCGTGAACATGTGTACCAATTTGCATGTCAATCGGGAGATATTTGAGGCCACTAGCGCGTACCGACAAATTTTGTCCATAGGCCGTAATGATTAAAAAAAAAAAAAAAAAATCTTAGTGTGTCTCTGTACACGAACCACAAACAGAATATACAATAAAAACTATACAGCTAATTCCATGTGGCTCATGAACATGTGTACCAATTTGCAAGTCGATTGGGTAGTTTTTGCAGCTGCTATCGCAGAACACACAGAATCCAAAAACTTTTTACGTCTCCTCATGGAGTCCTCCACTGACGTTTCGGCAGTACATTTGGTTGATACCTTAATATGGCTTTGTAGTACATACCGAGTTTAATTCAAATCCTTTCCTAAATATATATGTAAGTGTGTTTTATATGTAAGTGGGGAATTTCTAAGCTGCCGTTTATCAGATTTTTTAAATATTAGCTACACATAAAAATTATCACGTAAATAAAACCTTCTTGTTATATACGCTGATAGCCATCCAAAATGCAATACCATGTAGAAAACACTAAAAAGGCACGAATTTCATATAGCTGGGAAAGATATGCAAATAATTAATATTTTAGCGCAGAAGCACATCATAGTTTACTGGATCCTTTCTAATAATGGGCGCTTGTAGCGACACCTACTAGTGAATATAAAGGTTGTTCAGAAACTTGTTTAAGTACTCGAATTACTTTTTCGTATGATATTTTTCGCATGGGGAGTTTCAGTATGCCTCACAATGGGCGTCAATCAAGCAAGATGCTAAATTAGACAAAAGAAGTATAATTTATAGAGGTTGTGGAATATCCTTTCGAAAAATTAATACTCATGTGTCGTGTCTGACGTAATAAAGGTACAGTGATGTAGATACGTATATAATCGATAACTGCATAAGGAGCAGACAGACTGGTGGAACGATTGCATGAGCGTCGTCAAACACTGCACGCAAGGCTATGCATAATGTGCGCACTGCAATGATGAATCGTACTGCAACATGAAGAGCCATAACGAGAGGAATAGCGTCGTCACTTGCATAACAATCTTTATCAGCACGTACTTTTCGATATTAATTGCATCACAGGGAATTTCACCGAAGCCCCTTGCATAGATTGTCGTTGGCTCTAGGCCTAGACCACATGCGTTTGCTTTGCAATGGTGCACTGAACGCCGGACATGGACACATAAATGCCTCGGTGTTATATTTTCAAAATATTTACAAATCTGTGTACATAATGATGGTTGTGTTCGATTTGGTAACAGATTAAATAATTCTCGTATTATACGTTACTATACCTGTTCTTCTGTTGTCATTATGGTTTGAGACACTATTATATTTACTCCTGCAATTTCCTGATATGCATTAACCCCGTTAATGTATACGCTCGAGTTAATTTGAGTAGTGACATCTGTGTATTTTCCCGTTAATATTTTACGGTACCAAAAAGCACCAGACAGAACCAAGCTACATATAACGTATTTGGAAATATGTACTGAATAACTATACATATTATTCATATATTTATTTTCAATCTGTTTTCTTTAATTAAATAAATATGTAAATATTATGAGCGTCTCTTTGAAAAATATGCGACCTTTAAGGGATTAACAGCACATTGAAAAGGCAGAACTTTATCTTTGAGGTTTCGGGGTATATTGTTTTACCTGATGTTCAATGATTTTAGCCATATTTCAAAGGATAACGCGAGATTACAGATTGCATATAGCAAACAATGTGTAACAATTTTTCTTTGTGTTCCAGATGCAACAGTTCTTTGATCTGCCTGTCCTGACGACTTCTACCCTCACCCCCTACCCCACAACAAGTTTGTTCTTTTCCAGCTCCTTCACTCGAAAACAATTGGGACCCCATATACCACACGCTGCAACGTAAGATGAGTTTTGGCAACGTGTTGAAGAAGCATGGAATAATAGAGCTGCCAAAAGCTCACAAGCAACTTTTTTTTTTTTTTTTTTGTCCATACCAACTATTTTGAAAAAATAAAATTTATAATATATTCACGCAGATAAACCTGCACCTTGCCTGCATAAATTTATTATAAATTTTATGTTATAAAAATAGTGGTAAATAATAATAATTGACTTGTGGCAGCCCTGGAATAACATACTCCCAACCTTTTTAATTCATTGCCGAGGCGTCTAGGAGAAATTATTGCCAGTCATGGTGACTGCATAAAATACACTGATGGAAAAAAAAATCCCAACACCAGAAAAGAGCTGTGCTAGATAAACGAAATTTGGTAGGCGTGCTTATATATCTGAAAGATGACGTCGATTCAAATTTCGAGCTAAGTGCATAAGTGTGGCGTTAGTAGCGACACTATGAACATGCAAATGAGGTTTGCTTTAAATAAGCGCTGTAAGGTTCGTGATCGTTATTTACAGTTGAGATTTGACGTAGTGGGTTAATGTTAGTCAAGGATGCCTCTAAGAAGACGAAGAAACCATTATCAACAGCTCACTGAGTTTGAACGAGGTCGTGAAGGTGGGTTTTCTTTCCGCGATATTGCAGAAAGACTTGGCAGGAATGTATCCACTGTGCACAACGAACTGTTACAAATCGGTTACTTCAAGGACAGCTCCGAGCCAGACGCCCTGTAGCGTGCATTCCACTGACTCCAAACCACTGCCGTTTGCGACGTGAGTGGTGTCAAGCTAGAGCTCATTGGAGGACGGAGTGGAGATCTGTTTTGTTTTCTGATGAAAGCCGGTTCTGCCTTGGTCGCAGTGATAGCCGTGTGTTGGTTAGAAGGAGGCCAGGTGAATGCCTGCTAGCGACCTGTGTGCGGCCTAGACACACAGGGCCTACTCCTGGAGTTATGGTTTGGGGAGCAATTTCGTATGACAGCAGGAGCACTCTCGTGGTTATCCCACGCACCCTGACTGCAAATTTGTACGTCAGTCTAGTGATACAACTTGTTTTGCTGCCATTCATGAACAGCATTCAAGGGGGTGTTTTCCAACAGGATAACGCTCGCCCTCATACCGCTGTTGTAACCCAACATGCTCTACAGAGTGTCGACATGTTGCCTTGGCCTGCTAGATCACCATATCTTTCTCCAATCGAGCACGTATAAGACATCATTGGGCGACAACTCCAGCGTCATCCACAACCAGCATTAACCGTCCCTGCATTGACCGCCCAAGTGCAACAGGCATGGAACTCCATCCCACACACTGATATCCGACACCTGTACGACCCAATGCATGCACGTTTGCATGCTTGCATTCAAAATTCTGGCGGTTACACCGGTTACTAATGTACCAACATTTCACATTTGAAATGGCTCTACCTGTGATCTTGAAACTTTAATCAATAAATATGTTACCTAGACAAATGTATTGCTGAAATTTCATTACTGTACAATAATTTTTTACTTTCTTCTATATGTAATATAGAGAAAGTATTGGGTTCGTAAAAATTTTCGACCTCGGGTTTTTGATGGATTTACACGTTTTGAGAGCTGTAGAACACGATTTGACCCTTTTTAGAAAATGTCTGTCTGTCTGTCTGTCTGTCAGTCTGTCTGTGTGTGTGTGTGTGTGTGACAAAATTTTGTGGCAACTGTATCTCAGGAACTACTGCACAGAATTTCATACAAATTAGTATGTAGTTGCACCTTGACATAAATTAGTGCCTATCAACTTTTGGTAAAAATTGTCTCACAGGTTGCGTTGCCATCCCGCTTTTTCTAAATTTTTAACATGGTGATATAGGACAAAATTTTGTATAAATGTGCATAAAGAGAATTATTTTTTAGTAATCATTATGAAATTTACAAGAATTATTTATAATAGAGGTAGTCAACTGGGGAAAAAATTTTGTATGCGTAGGAGCCTCGTGAACCCCCCTGGGGGGGAAGTCCCCCCTCGAGGGGAGTAAATTTTCAAGATGGGTATCTTTCGAAAGGTCTCGTCAATACCTGTAAAACGAATGGTTGAACTATAAATCTGTGATAATTTAAAACAAAGTTATCGATTTTTTTTACTTTTAACAAAAAGTAACTTAGAAAAAAAAATCGTTTTTTTTTTTTTTTTTTTTTTTTAACGATATTTTACCAGACTTGGTATTTTGTTGGCCCCTGACATAAACTAGGGCTGATTAGATTTGGGGATCAATCACTCAACAGGTGGTGCTGTGATCGTATTTTTTCTAAATTTTTAACATGGCAGTATAGGACAAAATTTCGTATAAATGTACATAATGGGAGTTATTCTTAACCTGTGATTGTGAAATTCATGTGAATTATTGATAATAGTAGTAGTTAATTAGGAAAAAAATCTCGGTCATCGCTTCCCCCCCCCCAGGGGAAAGTACCCCCCGGGGGGGGGAATTTTCAAGATGGGTATCTTTCGAAAGGTCTCGTCAATATCTTTAAAACGAATGGTTGAACTATAAATAAGTGATAATTTAAAATAAAGTTATCGATTTTTTTTTTTTTAACAAAAAAAAAACTTTGAAAAAAAAATCGTATTTTTTTTTTTTTAATATTATTACTGCGTGAATTTGTATAGGAAAATATAGAAGAAAGTCTTGTGGCGGCCACAGCATACTAGTTCTTGGTGTTGGGATTTTTTTTTTCCATCAGTGTATTTATTTTCCGATGTATCTCGATTCGAAGGTGATTGTATTTTCAATCGTTTCACCTTTTGTTCGATGCATTATTTATCTATTAAATTTGGTTTATATCCTTTCATGGTATTGCATTTTCGATGACCAGTAGTGTAGTTTATCATTTATATATTTAAACAGCTATTTTTGTTACCGAATATTTATCAATTACTTGTTTATTGTAGGTGCTGCGTAGCTTGAGTTTATGGTCTGGTAATATATCAGATACAGAAAGCTCCATTCACAAAGCATACTTAAACGTTATCCGTGAATCTAAAGAATTCATTTACATCGAAGTGAGTATGTTCTGATTTTAAAAAATCTTTCAAAATATCTACTGTATAATTCCAAAGGGAATTAATTATAAGCAAACAAAAGAAAAAAATATGTGTGTGCATAAAATAGCACATTTGAATCGTAAATTACTATAGTGATATCTATAACATAATTTAAAAAAGCATTCCTATAAATTATCTCAAATACAAAGCAATTAATACGACTGCCTTTAAATATTCTTGTACATTGGCTATATCTGTATAAGATTCATACACTGCCATAAAATTTGAAAAATTAACAAAAATGGCATATCACAACAGAAATTGCTTTTTGAGGGATATTCATTGATAGCCTGTAATGTATCTGAATTATTTTGTAAGACCCTATACACAAAATATTAATGAAATTCATATAATTTTCTATAGAAGACAAGCTTTCATGCATCTGAAAGATGTACCCATATAGCACATAATGTTGCAGTTATGTTGCAAAATGCTTACAAACTTTCAAAAACGTAACACATTTTAATGTGTTCTCTGATACCTTTCTGAAACATTCGCCCTCTTCTATGTTTTCTCTGTTATGTGATTGAAACGTTTCTGTTACGTATCTGATTTTTTTGTTACGATCGCGAACATTTCTACGTTTTTGAAAGTAATCGTAAAGCTAACTCAACGTTTCTGTAATATTTACAAAGTTTCCATGTTATACAACTGTTACGTATCTGAAACATCTTGTGTTGTTAGGGTATGTTAATTTTATTATGTTTAGTGCAATATGATGATGCTAATACAGAATTTTAAAATAGCCTACAATATATTGGGTTTCTTTTGTGTGTCCCTTCCCTGTACATATGAACCGTTAATCATACATATAAAACCTATTTTGAAAAATTAAAGAAACTTTTAAAAAATTCTTTAAAATTAAAAAAAAAATCTTTGAAGAAAAAATTACGTTTTTTTGTTTGGTATGAAGATTTTGTTACAAAGAACACGTTTCTATTTTGTGGGGTACACACACACACATATATATCACGCTCACGCTAACGTGCGTGGCACACAAAAAAAGATACTTTCTTCTATCTTCAATAGAAGAAAGTATTGGATTCGTAAAAATTTTCGATTTCGGGTTTTTGATGGATTTACACGTTTTGAGAGCTGTAGAACACGATTTTACCGTTTTTAGAAAATGTCTGTCTGTCTGTGTGTGTGTGTGTGACAAAATTTTGTGGCAACTGTATCTCTGGAACTACTGCACAGAATTTCATGCAAATTGGTATGTAGTTGCACCTTGACATAAATTAGTGCCTATCAACTTTTGGTAAAAATCGTCTTACAGGTTGCGTTGCCATCCCGTTTTATCTAAATTTTTAACAGGGTGATATAGGGCAAAAATTTTCAAGATGGGTATCTTTCGAAAGGTCTAGTCAGTACCTTTAAAACGAATGGTTGAACTATAAATCTGTGATAATTTAAAACAAAATTATCGATTTTTTTTTACTTTTTACGAAAAAAAACTTAGAAAAAAAATCTTTTTTTTTTTTTTTTCCTCTCCCCTTAATTTTATCAAACTCCTACGGTTTCCGTGTCTTGACAAACTTTAACATTTTTTGCATTTTTCCTCTAATTTTGTCAAAGTCCCACGGTTTCCGTGTTTTGACAAACTTTAACAAATTTTCACATTTTACCCAAAATTTTGTCAAAGTCCCACTTTCTTTTTTTTCTCCCCTTAATTCTATCAAACTCCCACGGTTTCTGTGTTCTGACAAACTTAAACAAATTTTTGCATTTTTCCCCCAATTTTGTCAGTCCCACGGTTTCCGTGTTTTGACAAACAGAATAATTTTCACATTTTGTCGAAGTCCCACTTTTATTATTATTATTATTATTATTATTATTATTATTATTATTATTATTATTATTGTTACTGAGTGAATTTGTATAGGAAAATATAGAAGAAAGTCTCGTGGTGGCCACAACATACTAGTTTGTAGGATGGCAATGTCATCTGCCAGAAACTAAGTGAGTGCTATGTTAGGCTTAATAACGTCATATAATTGAAAGCTGTCGAATGTATACTTAACTATAAACATTTCTCTTCTGAAATTCTGACTTCTTATTTTAGTCACGCTTTCATATTAAATTTAAATATAACTTTGAAATTAGAAATGAAAATACACGAAACACGACGCAACTTGATACCATTTGGTCGTCAAGTTCATATAGAGCTCGCTCAAGAATTGAATAAAAACAAATAGCTGACTAAACGAAAAAAAAAAAAAAAGAAAAGAAAAGAAAGAAAGATTACTATTTGCATAAAAAATAGAAATATTATTATAATTCAAGAAAGTTAACGTTTAAAAGGGCTACTTATTTGAAAGATAGTAAAACAGAGAAACGAAATAAACAGAATCGAAACAGAATTCGAAATCTAGAGGTTGCAGTTTTAATTAATTACTAATGCCATATTTTACTGCGCAATAAAATTGTCAAGGCCCGAAAACTATTCTACTTTCGGAAAATAAACCTAAATTGTAAATTGCCAATATAAATGTAATCTAATGATTTTATCATCTCAAGTTAAAAAATAAATAGATAATAAAAATGAGATACTAATATGCAAAAGTATTACCCCGTTTTATTATAATGGAATATCATAACATAACAGTTCGAAGATTTCTCAATCATACAGTTACAGTATGAAACTTCAGAATGTTATCTCGGAAGAGAACTTTGTATGATACTTCTGAAGATAGTGAAATAAGAAAAGCAAGATAAAATCAATTAGAAAGAAAACGGTGTCTTCAAGAAAATTTAATAGCGAGCGCCAAATTAAAATTGACAATCACCATGTTTCAAGTGAAAATTCCAGAGCGTAGTTGTGGAACTTTAAATGAAGTATGTAATTTCAGTATGGTACAGGCAAACTAGAGTCACACATGAAGATGAGTGGGGAGGTTGGTATACACTACATAAAAAAAGTAGAAGGACAGTCAATTTTTGTAAATTATTTTTGGTATTTTTATCCTGGTTATCAGATTCTTATGCAGATTTTTGTTTAACGAAGTTTTCTTTAATTTCTCGTAAAAATGCAATGTTAATTAGTGGATTACAGAAAAGCTAGTATTCATGATTTCGAGAGTATAAAAGAAGTAGGACACTTGCCACAATTTGTTATTTGGTGAAATGTGCACGAGTAAAAGGGTAGATATAAAATTTTGTTTAACTGCTTTTGTTGAGGAAAACGTATAGCTTGTTAAAAGTTACATTGTTATTATTATTCATTATTATTATTATTATTATTATTATTCAAACTGCCTGGAGGATTATCTTTAAAGGATTTTCAAAAGGTCCGAATGAATTATTGCATACAAAAATGATGGTAAAGGTGTTAAGTAGATTGCCCGTATACTGCACGTCAGCCCCCCATACATTTTCTAACTTTATCAGAAAACTAGACAGAAATGGCAAAAGATGAAGACTGGTAGGCCAAAAAAGTTAGACTCGTGATGAAAGAAAACTTACTCACGAGCTTAAAAAGAACAGTGGAAGTATTGAAAAAGTTCGAAATCAAGCAGGATTTACTCATGTGTCAAGGCAAACAGTTTACAACTGCAAAACAAAATCCAAATAATTCATTTTCAAAAAGCAGAAGCATCAACCAACGAGGAAAAAAACACATATTGATAACCATTACCTTGGGCTAAGGGACATGTGAACATGGACCTTAGATGGGACTTCTGTAATATTTTCAGACGAGAAGTTAAATTAGACGATCCAGATGGTTACTAATACTACTGGCATTGTTTGAAGAATGCAGAAGAATTTTATTTAACTCGACAAATGGGAGGGGGGTTGATGGTTTGGTAAGCAATTGGTTATGGAAGAAGAACAAGTCTGGTCTTTTTCAGTGGCAGGCGGAAACATAACAAACTGTACTGAAGTGTTGAATTTTGAGCTTCTTCCTCATGGTTTTGAATTAGGAGAAGAATGAATGTTACAACAAGATGGAGCCACCATTCACACCACCAATAGAGTTAAAAATTGGTTCACTGCAAATAATGTGCAAATTTTACCATGACCAGCTAAAAACCCTGATCTTAACATAGTGGAAAGCATCTGGGCAATGCTTGTTCGTCGAGTATATGCTGGTGGAAAACAGTTTGAATTTCTTACAGAACTTCGAGAACTTTGAATAGCTCATGCGATATTTTTTGCCAAACAGACATCCAATCTTTGCATGTTTGACTACCAAATAGAATATTTAAAGTTATAAAAACTAATGGGAAGAGTATTCACTTACTAATATAGCTTATTGGCTTTTATAGATTGTATTACTGTCCTTCTATTTTTTTTTTCTTTTTTTTTTTACAGAGTTTAAAATGGTATAAACTATTTCTGTTATTTTTAATATTTCATTTTTTTATATTAAGGTAATGACACTGATATTTTCTCGTTAAATGATCTGCAAAATGTTACTCATAAAAATAATTTCATTAAAAATATAAAAATTCCTTTTTTCTCTAAAAATATCTAGTGTACTTCTACTTTTTTACACAGTGGGCAATTTATAAATTTCAAATTTTAAAATAAAAAAAGAAACGATATCAAGTGCAAAAAATTCGCACTAGTTTGTTAGTTTTAAAAATTACATGTATAAATTTAATAGGGGTATCTTGCACTTTATTTTCGATTAAAATCTACCCCCATTAAAAAATCCTAAATTGAAATTTATTTTTATTTTCTTACTTGAAAAGAAAAAATCTGGAGTGACTCCACTCGACTTTCCAAACATTGAGTAATTAACAGTTTTAGAGATAAAGTAAAGAAAGAGGAGTTGTTAAACAAACAAAAGAGAGAAAACCATAATAGAGTGTTTGAGTATTATTCTCCATATATTACACGATGTTTTATTTAACGCTACTGAACTTTGAGCCCATAGATCATAATGATAAAGAGTTTTTCGTTGTGTCCCTGTAAAAACCTATAAATGCTAGATTCACCGAAATTCTTATAGTTAGTGCAACAGTGATTTATAATACTCATATAAATTTTCAGCTCAATTGAATAAGGCGTTTAGATGCTATCGTACTTTTAAAAATTTGGTCCCATAGGCCATAATGATAAAGAATTTTTCTTTGTGTCCCTGTAAAAAAACTGTAAGTGCTAGATTCACCAAAATCTATACAGTTCGTGCAACTGTGACCTATAACATGTGTACAATTTTTTTGCTCAAATTAATAAGGCGTTTAGACGCTATCACACTTTTAAAAATTTGGCCCTATAGGCATAATGATAAAGAATTTTTCTTTGTGTCCCTGTATAAAAACTAGAAGTGCTAGATTCTCCAAAATCTATACAGATTGAGTATTTGTGACCTATAATATGTGTATAAATTTTTTGCTCAATTGAATAAGGCGTTTAGATGCTATCGCACTTTTAAGATTTTGCTCCCATAGGCCATAATGATAAAGAATTTTTCTTTGTGTCCCTGTAAAAAAACAATAAGTGCTAGATTCACCAAAATCTATAGAGATCGTACTATGGTGACTTACAATATACGTACCAACTTTCAGGTTATTCGAACAAAGCGTTTAGAGGCTAGCGTGTTCACTCACAGACATACACACATACATACACACATACATACACACATACACACACACATACATACATCATCGCAAAAATAGTGAAAACGGACTCATTGGACCTCGAAACGTATAGAAACATCAAAATCTCCAATTCGGATTTTTGACATGATTACAATACTTTCCTCACTATAGTGTTCGGAAAGTAATCACTATAGTGTTCGGAAAGTAAAAATTATTATTATTATAATTTTCCCTCCCCTTACTTAAAAAAAAAAAAAAAAAATCGTAAGTGGATTGAAAATGTTACGCACCAGCATAGAAAAAGCATTTCCTTTTCTATGAGACATACTCTCTGAAAAATAATAAAAACTAGTTGTTGAACCCGTTCTTCGCACGGCAATTTAATGTTATTTCTCATGTAATAAAACAATTTTAATCTGTAACACTCGAGCTTACCATGCTAATAAATACAGAGAATGATTAAAGTTAATCGATACAATTTGTTAATTTTCATTCATATTTATTTTTGTGTATAGTGTTTCCAATATATATTGATATTTTATTTTTAGAACCAATTTTTTATTAGTCAACCCGGAGGAAGTAGTAGTGTTTATAATGGAATATCAGATGCTTTGTATAACCGAATTTTAAGAGCACATAGGTAAGTACTATATAGGTTAAATGAATTTATAATAATTTTCAACTGTTTTCCTTTTTAATTATTAAATTTAAATTATTAAAATAACTTAACACTTAAGATAAAGTATGTTTAATAGTAAAAGGGATATTAAGGCATCTTCTCACAATTCTATAAACTATATTCCTTTTCAGCAGAGTATATCTGTCAAGCCGAAAATAACATTGTTTGACAGTCAGTTAATTTTTAATCGAACATATAATACTATTAGTCCGGTCAAATTAAACATTAAAATCGCAAATCGTAACGTAATTTTGTTTATTTGTATATTGTTAAGACCAATAGGGTTATCGTGAATCTAAATATCAGTTTTGCCAGAAATTTTTTCAAGAGAGGGTAAACTGCAAATGTTTTGGTATCTTTTAGGCACTCAAATTCATACCTATATGTTTCATTGTATGGTTAGTTGGTTGCAATGATTAAGCAAGCTTGCATATATAAGGCATCTGCTTAAACAAATTTTTATGCATTCAATATAAGCCAAGAAATTGTATTTCCAAAGTTTATGCAGCTTTTTACAAACCAACCTGAGCCCGAAAAAGTTATATTCAAATCGACCTGAACTCTATATACAGGATAATGTTAGATTCAACCCGAGCAATGTGCATAGCTGGCAAATAATCCTATTTTCATATACCGGTATTTTTACTTTCTTCTATATTCACTAGAAGAAAGTATTGGATTCGTAAAAATTTTCGAATTCCGGTTTTCGACGGATTTACAAGTTTTGAAAGGTCTAGAACTCGATTTTATGATTTTTAGAAAATGTCTGTCTGTCTGTCTCTCTCTCTGTGCGTGTGTGTGTGACAAAAATTTTGTAGCAACTGTATCTCCTGAATTATTGCTCAGAGTTGCATATAAATTTATGTGTAGATGCACCTTGACCTAAATTAGTGCCTATCAACTTTTGGTGTCAATCGCTCAACAGGTGGCGCTGCTATACAGCGATTTCTGCAATTTAAGGGGAGGCTATATCTTAGGTTCTATTGAGTATAATCAAACATAACTTGATATGTAAAAAGGTCATTATGAGATGGTGGCACTGCTATACAGAGATTTCTGCAATTTAAGAAAAGGCTATATCTCAGGAACTATAACACAGAATTGCATATAAATTTATATGTAGATGCACCTTGATATAAATTAGTTCCTATTCACTTCTAGTGTCAACTGCTCAACAGGTAGCGCTGCTACACAGTGATTTCTGCAGTTTAAAGAAAGGCTATATCTCAAGTTATATTGCGTATAATAAAATAAAACTTAACATGTGAGAAAGCCACCATGAGGCATTATGCTGATTCAATTCGGATGTTTAAAAGCCAATAGATAGCGCTGTTAGACTGGAAATTTCCTTGATAACGGGAAGGCCATATCTCAACTTGTATGGCATATAACTGTACGAAACTTGATATGTGAGATAACTATTATGAAAATGCATTTTTTAAGATATTTTTTTATAGACAATAAAACTGTCTTTCTTTGGATATTTAGTGTTGTTTTCTCTAAGACAAAAATCATTTGCATTCATCATGTTAGATAATTTTTATAAATAATAGTTTAAATAAATTATTTTCACTTGGCTAATTTGTATAGGATAATATGGAAGAAAGTCTTGTGGTGGCCACAACATACTAGTTTTTTATAGAAATTTTCAGCTTATTTAATCATACAAAACTGCTAGAAAAGCTTGTTAAAAATTTCTATGGAAAAAAACAGACCGGTATTCAAAAATTTGAATATTCTATACTGCTATGCCCGTAAGCCGGGTCAGATACTCTAATTAATTCGGTGATATGAATTTTATGTGACAATTTTGACGACCATCGAAATTTTAATGGCATAGTTTTAAACCTTGAAAGAAATTTAAAAATTAGATTTTCAGGTGTTAGAATGTTTCAAGAGGAGAAAAGTCAGTGCGAAGACCCCCCAAGCTTCTAGAGTCTATAAGGCTGCAAATTATTTCAGTACTTCAAGCTGGTATATCCCCGTTCTCAACGAATTATACATGTTTCATTTTACTGACTGTCATGAGTCAAACGCAGTGACATGATAGAAAATGAGCTAACGAACATTTTGAAAATAATATTTTTCTTTTGTATGTTAGGTATTAGATATTTATACATTGATTTGTTTAATATTTTTTAGTTGTATGTTCTGAGTTTTATGATTTAAAAATAAATTTATAAAAATAAATCTGTACCAGTACCCCAGAGGTAAAAACACCATGTCCATGAGAAAATAGCACCCTGTCTTTGATGTGCCTATTTTGCTTAATATAGAGGCTTAAGCACGATGTCCATTTGCTATAAATAAGATAGGATAGTGGAAAATAAAACCATGTCTATTTTCTTTATTGAAGACAAATGTATTTCATTATAATATAAACATTTTTCCTAAACATTTACATTTTTTGATATGGTGTCCTTTACTTCCGGGGTACAAAAATGTGTAGGCGATTTACATAAATCTTCGTGGGTCGGTGTCTGATCCACGTGTCATGAGTTCGCCATCACTGCTATATAATATCACCAACTAGTGGTCAACATACGCAAACTTTTAATCAACATAGCTTCACACAAAATTTTAAATATGCAATTTGATGAAACATTACCCAATATATGCTGAAATAGCCATATGAAAAATCGAAGAAAGCTAAAAACTGCAAAGCTACTTATGGTACGATATACACCCAAATTGAATAAGAATATTTTTTCGTAATATTTATCTCAAATAACGAGTTTGATGTATTTATATATCATAGAAGCTGAAATATAGCTTTTCCGTAAACAAGAAATATTGTAGCATAGCAGAAACCCCTTCCATTCGATATGCACACAAATTGAATCAGTATAGATTTTCACAATATCCACCTCACATATTGATTATGATTCATTTATGTATCATAGAAGCTGAGATACTGCCTTCCTATAAGCAGAGTTAAATTGTATCATAGCAACTTCACCGTCGGCCGATATGCACCTAAATTGTATGGACATAGTTTATCATCAGAATCCTCGTATGTATCAAAATTTGTTTATTTATTCATTATAAATCTAAGATCTCCCTTATATGAGAGAAGTTGTAGCATAGCAGTGTCACCTATAGAGCGATATGTACTGCAAGTTAATCAGCACCAATTTAAGTCAAAATCTAATTAAATGTCAAGTCTGGTTAAATTTAGTTAATCAGCACTAATTTAAGTCAAAGTCCAATCAAATATCAAGTTTGGTTAAATTAATTCGTGTGATACAGCGCCCACAATATTTTGCCACCAACACACACATAGACATTTTCTAAAAATAGTTGGATCGGTTCATGACATCTCAAAAGAAATAAATCCATCGAAAATCGGGAGTCGAAAATTTTCACGAATCCAATACTTTGTAGCTGTGATGAATACCTTCAAAACAAAAACCAATCCAAATGCTTATTCCTTTTCATCTATTATATCCATCTACAAAATTCCGAATGATAAAAATCTGCTACTTAGTGTATGATCTCCAAATTACAGTACTAATTTAAAATTTAACCGTACATTTATTTATTTTTTATTTATTTTTATTCATTTATTTATTTTTAATGTCATGCTGCTTAATAAAATTCAGATATTTGCTGCCTTCTATATGAAATCTAATATATATTCAAGAAAGCTGAGTTGAATCCTTGAATATTGGTATATCTATTAGTGTCTTTAATCTTTTTTAAGTCTTCTCAACTGGATTTGACTACTTTTAGGAACTGAACGTTTGTGGGAACACTCGTTGCATAAAAAATATTTTGCTATATTTCAGATCATAGTTTCAGAATATCATATCCTTTTATATTCAGTTGGATTTCGTCATAAGTTGGTGGTGTATAGATTTTGATGCATATACCCGTAGACTAATACATGACGCAGCACATTACACGATTTATGATTTTATATGTAAAATCTTTCCGCATCAAGCTCTGGATTAGTAATATTGGTAATCTTTTATAACTGAAGTATGTAGTGAATCGGAGATTTTTAACGTGTGTAATTTGAATTTGCGACTTTTTTTTTTTTTTTTTTTTTTTTTGTGTGTGTGTGTGTGTGTGTGTAACAAAATTGTTGTAAAAAACGCTCGTGTTTGACATAAATACTTGACTGGGTATGATTAAAGGATTGACTAGGGATGGTTAAAGGATTGACTAGGGATGGTTAAAAGATTGACAAGGATCGATTAAAGGATGTACAGTCTGTTAATTCGATTAAAAATATCAGAGTAAAATGTTTGTATCTCGTTTTATGGTAGACGAGAAAGTACGTAAGTACTAATTTCAATTAAATTATCGTTTAAAGTGGAAAAATAAAAGACTGAAAATATAAGGAAATTCTAGAAAAGTATTATATCATACTAACTAAGAAGGCAAACTTTCCTTCTCAGTACATACTGAATGACTTATAACTTTTTGTATTGTTTCTAAACAAATTATTGTTTTTATTAATTGTTTTCTATTTATGCTGATATTTGTCAATTTTTAGAGAAAGGAAAGATTTTCGTGTATACGTCATGCTTCCTTTGCTTCCAGCTTTTGAAGGAGAAGTTGGGACTGGTACAGGTACTCTTATACAAGCAATTACCCATTGGAATTACAAATCTATTTGCCGTGGTAACAAGTCCCTCTATGATAGACTTGCTAGACATGGTAAGAACCAATCATTTTATTCTTATGAATTCTATAAATTTATGCAGCTCAATATTTTGTGTAAGAATATCGAAGGTTTGCAATATCCTAGATAACTGCGATAATTTAAAACTGAGATAAAAATATTGGAAAACGAATCATTCAATGTTTTAAAAAAAAATTAATTATTTAGACATAACTCGAAGAACAATATAGTTATCGTTATTTTCTGTTTTCTATGATACTTTATAAACGTTCGAGTGCATGCATAATTTAAATTATTTTTATTTATTTATTTATTTATTATTAATCAATAATGTTTTTATTAAAAATCTTTGAATAAATAAAAAGTTTTTTTTTAATATGATAAAGAAAATTTAAAAGAAAATCATTTACCATTAGAATTTGCATAGACAGAATTTCGAAAAATATTTTTTTCTTTTCGATCTACATTTGTCAAGTTTTCATTACATCCCATGAAATGAAATTATTTGGAGTATGCCAGTGCTAAAATTTTAAGTTTGATTAAGATCAAATTGGTTAGGTACAGTCGGTAACAAAAGTGTCCGAAAACTAGCAAAAATTCCAATGTAAAAAAAGTACACTTCATACGGTTTTGTTAAATAAATCCTTATCGTATCATGTTCTTACACTGACTAAGAACAGGATTCGACAATTATTTATTTGACAAAATCGTATGTACTTTTTTTACATAGGAATTTTTGCTAGTGTTCGGACACTTTTGTTAACGACTGTATATTATAGGTCATCATCGCAATAACTATATATGCATTTACATGAGTGTAAGAGTTATAGTTCTTTTACAAGAATATAAAGTGAATTCTTATACATTACGGACTATAGATTCATGTCATTTTAAGTTCATTTTAGCAATGTTAAGATTTTATAACAGAAAAACTGTTTATTTAATGCTTAATTATATGTTAAATTGCTTTTATAAAATATATTCAGTATGAGAAATTATGTGCGTATTACTTTTATTTATTTATTTATTTTTCTTTTTTTTTTACAGAAAATCATGAATGAATTTGCTCACATTACATCCTACAGAGCTAATTATCTACCGTACATTAAATTATTTAAAATAGGATAAAACTAATTTAAGTTTGAGAATTTTATTACAACCTGATTGTTACTGAAAATTGTGTGCTTACCATTCATAGATTTTTCAAAAGACGCACAAAAGAATTTTCATGCGTTACGGTTCATTACAAACTTAGTGAGAAACACTGTAAATTATATTTTACACATATGTTTATTTACAAAATTGTTCACTGATTCAAAATTTTTTTAAATCATGATAACTACAATGTTCGTAAAGTCGAGTTATGTCACTCTAGATTTCTGTAACTTGTTGAGTATGACTGTTTTTAACTTCTGTCTCAAAGACAACAACGCTCATTTTCAAGCGAATTACAAGGTTTCACTTAAGTTCAGACGCTGAGAAAATCGAGATAAACTTTACAAAATCCGTGGTAAAACAGATTGATTTAGACTTTAAAGAGCAATATATACATATATATATATATATATACCCTGTGGCAGAAATTTATTATGCTTTCTGCGACAAGCTTCATCAACACCAAAATCTTTCTGCAGGAATAGTTTGTGAAGTTAACATTTACGAATTCAAAATAATGTTTTTTTTTTTTAAATAGTAAATAATATTCAGTATAACCAATGTATTTAAATTTTACTCTTTTTTTTCTTTCTTTCTTTCTTTTTTTTTTTTTTTAAGAAAGGTGAAAATAAATCTATTGCTTCAGATCTTAATTGCTTCAGACTTTTTGTTCACATTAATATACAATATTGTTTATAAAATGGTCAATGAATTCAAACCATAAAATTCAATAACACCCCAAAAATGATCGGCAAATTTTTTTAAGGCATTTAAATCATGAAATGTCTAAATTAAACAAACCTTACAAATACTTTTAAAATTTCATTACTTTTCCTAATATTAAATAAATATATATTTAAGTACACAAATGCACTTATTTCATTAGGTGCAAACCAAACAATATCAAATATAATACAGAACTCAAAATTAAAATACAACAAATTAAAAGAGTAAAATTTAATATAGAATGCTGAATATCATAATGAAATATAAATAAACAACATTTATAGTTTTTGAGATTATTAGAAAGATGCAAGATAACATTCTAATACACAAGATTCATTTTTTATATTATATACAAATAGCATGAAGATGTGTATTTGAAATCTAAAAAATGTGATTTGACATTAAAGAATTCAGAATGTTATTTATACCATCATTTAAAAACACAAAGTAGAACAGAATACAAGATCTAAATAACACAATTATAGACAAAGCATAGTCGAAATATTTTCATAAAGATTGAGGCAAGAGAAATATTTAATTTTTAAGGAAATGTTGAAATGGGAAATGTAACAGATTTCATGGATAAAATCTATAATAGAAAATAATGATTACGGATGAATGAAATAAATAGAAATCAATTAAAAGTAATATTTGATATTGATATCTATACGACTAAGTAAATAAAAATAAATAAATAAAAGCATTTGCTGTTTAATTAGTATTTATTCAAAACAACTACTATTAGATAAAATTTAAAATTCTTTTTACTTACAAAAAAAAAAAAAGAAACCTTTGGTTTGATTTTTATTCAAAATAACTATTTAACTTGCAATATTTCAATTAAAATAATCTGGTGTGTCACTCACACTACTTTCTCTTACCCTGAAATTGAATACTATAAATACAGGTTGGAGATTAAGAGGTAAGATAACGAGTACTGTTATGTAAACCTATGTTAACCAATTCAAATTAAGCTTAGGGAGAGTTTTATATTATAATTAGTTCTGTGTGAAGGGGGGGGGGGGTCTACGACCTCCTCAACCCCCCGTTTCATTACTGTACAAAAAACAAGCGATGAATATTTAGCTTAAAACATACATTATTTACCATATCTCTATGAGGAATTTATTTCAATTCCCGAACAGCTTTCCTGGAAATGGTAAAATATTATGAGTAAAGCACATCCACTAACAACAAATAACTAGTGTGCTGTGGCCACCATACGACTTTCTTCTATATTTTCCTATACAAATTCACTCAGTAAAAATAATTTATTAAAATTATTATTTTAAAAAAATATCTTCCATGATAATGCACATGGTCTCCATATTAGAGAAGTAGTATAACACTAAATATCCAAAAAAAAGTTGAATTTATTCTCAATATTACATTATTTTATTTTATTTTTTTAATGAAAAAAATCGATAACTTTATTTTTAATTATCACAAATCGATGGTTCAACCATTCGTTTTAAAGGTATTAGCGAGCTCTTTTGAGAGATACCCATCACGAAAATTTATTCCCCTCGAATGGGGACTTCCCCCCCCAGGGGAGAGGCGAGGCTCCTACATACACAAATTTTCCCCCCAGTTGACTATCTCTACTACACAAAATATATATTCGTTTCATTTAGTTTGGTGTTTGTCTATAGATGTTAAACTCTACTTACCTGCAATTTCCCCCATAAACGTAATGTATTTGAATTCTCTTGGGTGTCCCTGTACACGAACCATTGGCTTCATCTCAACGAAAAGCTTAGTGTAGCATCCCTATGTGATACACATTTAGAATACCTAGTTTGGAATTTGTGCTACTATTTTTTCTTGAGATATGTTGATAATACACACACAGACAGACAAATAGTCACACACACACACACACACCATTCGCTAAAAGCATGATTTTAGTATTCAGGGGACCTCAGAACATGTAAATATAACAAAAACTCACGCTCGAAAATTTGACCCTTAAACAATACTTTCTCAACCCTATGGGTAAGAGAAAGGAAAAATAAACATTTTTTAAAATTTCAAATGTTTAAAAATTGAAATGAACAAGCTGTAGAAACTAATGATAAGAGTATTTTTGTAAAATAAATTAATAATTTTTTTTTAACGACTTCATATGCTTAAACAACAAAATTTAAAGCTAAGAATTTTAATCACAATTAAAATAATTAATGATTAGTAAAGAAAAAAAATAAGAAAAGTTACCAAATTTATAACTTAAGATACTCATTAATATTTATTGCTAAGATCTTTTTCTACATACAAAATGCTAAAAACTAATAAAGTATTTTTAAGATTAATTTCTTAATTTTCTGTTTTTTTTTTTTTTTTTTTTTTTTTTTTTTAAGCAAGGTTTAAAGCTTCATTTTTTATTTTGCGTATAACTACAGACGTTACAAATTTCCCCATAGTCTTATTTCTGTATATATTTGTGAAATGTATTGCATAGTTTGAACCAAACATTAAAATTAATGCAGCTTTTAAAAAATTACGTGTATTTATTACCACGCACGTATGCACGCTTCGCATACATTAAAGAAAAAAAATCACTAGATGCAACTAATTTGTCTTGCGTAAATCAGAAAATGTATGATAATCGGTGCAGCAACAATCACGCAGTTTAAAAAAAATCACTGAGTGCAGCTATTTTGTTATGCATGAATCTGAAAATGCATGAAATATGAAATTCGGAAAATGGTCGCAAAGCCACATTCTTTCGGAAAAACATCTTTTTGCAATTGCAATACAATAAATACACACGACACGAGCTGCAGGTGCGGCATTTTCGTGTCTCCAAACAAAGTTTGGAGACACGAAAATGAAGTTCCGATGTGATGAGATTACCAGTGAAAAGTGTCGATACACCGAATCATATCATCGCATCACGAATCGCTAATGCATGTCCTATCAAAGCTAACCCAAGTGAGTTACATCCGCTTTATCTCCTCTCCTTATTCAGGATTGGGCGATCGTATCTGCAGAAACGAACATTTGTTCTGCAGAACAGTTTATAAACCATTTTTTGAGTTTCCTTCTCTCTCTCTCCTCTTTCTCTCTCTCTCCTCTTTCTCTCTCTCTCTCTCTCTTTCTCTCTCTTTTTTTTTAAACACAATGGCAAAATTTATTTGACTTAAGTAAAATCTTTCTGCAAGAACATTTCTGTTTCTGCGACATTGTCGCCGTGTCGCCGTGTTTCTGCCACGGGGTATATATATATCACAGCAGTGAAGATAATCGAAATAAAGACATTCAAGATATACAGTTTCATTTTCTTTCATAGTGTGAAGATGTTTTATTCCTGATTCTCTTCCTTTTTTAATAGCTAATCTTTATGAAAAATCTCTATATTTTTCATGTCATTGCTGTACTGTGCCTTTATATACATTTTATAATCCGGCGTGGCGTGCCACGAAAGAGTTATCCAAATGGGATGAAATTGAAAATCAATAAATGTGATGTATTGAAATCAAAACGGTAATAGAAATTAGGAATTAAATGTTTATTCAATAAATATTGCGTTGGCCCAACTCTGCTCCTGTTGAAAGCTTGTAGGTTTTGTAGATGTTTTCCCACGGGACTTTGTCATATACGTTTCGAGTGCTGAGTTAGATAGGCGCGTTCAGAGGCGATGTAATATATATGAAAATGAATGCAATTGTAAATATATGCTGATTTAGAACCCAAATGGGGTCTCTTGGAGGCAGATCTGGTGATCGTACAGTTCAGGAATGTATTGATGAAGTAGAAAAATCTATAGAAAGACGTGCCATATAAAACCAGACATTATCTTGTTGGAACTTAGTCCAGGGGTCCATGAAAAGGAAAGCTAAAGTCGGTAACAAAAGTGTCCAAACACTAGCGAAAATTCCTATGTAAAAAAAGTACACTTAATACTGTTTAACACTGTTTTATTAACTAAATCCTTGTCGAATCCTGTTCTTAGTCAGTCTAAGAACAGGATTCGACAAGAATTTATTTAGCAAGACTGTATTAAGCGTACTTTTTGTATATAGGAATTTTTGCTAGTGTTCGGACACTTTTGCTACCGACTGTATGTAACGGGGGTAGAATTACGTCGACGTACCGCCGTTTTTTAAGGTTGATATGATAGCAATCAAAAGAGTCCATCTATTAAATGAAATGCCTCCCAATATCCATGTCATAAATTCTGGTTGGTTGTCGAGCTATGTGGAGGACGGCAGTTACGTGAGTATCTCACCGATGTCCTAAACGTCTCCAAACACATTTTTGCTAGCCATCGAGGCTCAGTTCAAAGAGGGACTTATTGCTGAAACAATTTTGTTCCACAGCGCGAAATTTCAAAGTCGAATGCGTCCGACACCTTGAAAACGCGCTTAACGTAGGCTAACCAGATCAGAGTACATTTATTATAGAGAAGCGTTAAAAATTGTTACAATTATGCAATTACCGATGTATTGTTTTCTTATTAATCAAAAAGGACTAAAAATAAAACATTATTGATTAATAATTTACTTTCTACAATTTTTTAAAACTTAGAAAAATGAAGGCAAATAAAGGCTGTCCTCAGAAAATGGGGACATTTGGTCAGCCTAGCTTAGCGTTGTGCAACAAAAAGAGCATTCATCGCAATGACTTCCATAATCGCAGTTGCGTTCACCAATGAATGTTCGTCAATCTGAGTCGCTAATCAATGGTTATTGCACTCACTAATGTCCAGGTTACTGATCGGATTGTTAATAAGGACGAATCAGCGGCTGTGATCACCTTTCGTACGATCGCTCTGTTTTTGCTTTCTTCTCTCTGTCTTCACTCTTGGTCGACCGCTAGCATCATGCCACTTTGTACCACCATAAATCTTCCATTCCTGTCAACATCGTCGACCCAAACATCAAGCGGTTATGCTATTTTTCCGCTGTATTTACTTTAGTCCAATTGCACGTGCTTTTTCAAATGGCTCATCTACTCATAATGTTCCCGAATCCATGTACAAGACCTAAGTATAGTCCTCATAAATCAACAGAACAATATTCGGCTGGAAGTTTTACCCTAGATTTAGAATTTCTTCTGTTTTATACATGATTCTGATTGCTCTGTTTGATTTGATGATTCAGCTAGTCAGTCACAGTCTTCCAAATGTTATTTCATTCTAATAAAAGGCATGTGCATAATCAATTCCGTCCCATTTAATTCATTCGAATAATTCCTGACGCGTCGATTTTTATGTTGTATATAGCTCACAGAAACATCTTTATTTAAATAAAGTCGCTGGTCGGGGCTGGCGGAAGGCAATGGAAGAACTTGTCCAACACTTCGGCTACGGGCGGCGGCTTGCGCCGTCAGACCACGAGAGTTAATCTACTAATCTCGCATCTGCGTAATTTCGGGACGGAGGGCTTGGCAGAGACGTTTAGCTGATGAAATCTGTGAGAAAAGTCCTCTCATTGGTTGTGATTCCGTGTTTTTTGTTCTCAGAATCGCAGCTCTTAGTTGGTTTAGAATTTTCATGTGGCTCTTAAAAGAACTTCACGACTTAATTTTTTTGCAAGACTTATCTGCACAATCGCGCATGGATTGCAGATTTCGACTGGATTTAATTCATGTCATTTTCTAATTTCTGCGTAATGAAATCTTCTGCTGGGAAACAAACATGAAAAGGGCAGTTACGAATTATTTGCGTTTTACACACTTTTAAAATCGGTTTTTCTTTGATTAAATCTAACTATTTTTATCCTTTCATATACATAGTATATATACATATATTCTCTCGTTGCAGTAAAGAATCCTTCGGTGTACATTGGATTCTACGGTCTGCGGACACATGGTATCTTAGGAAATAAATTGGTAAGCTTGCAAGTAACTTTATTAAAACTTTTATACATTTGTTTAAATTAATTAGCCATATATGAATCGAAAGATATAGTTACTATTAAATATAAATAACCGGAAATGTTAACATTTTAATTTATTCAGAAGCACTGTTAGTACCCGCGCTTTTTCCAGACCTCTTTTTTTTTGCAGTGAAATTTTTTCCAATATGTAATTACATTTAAAGAAGAAGAAAAATAACCTTTAAGAAAAGTGTTTCTTAGAAAAAGGCGGGTACTAACAATGCTCTGGAATAAATTAAATTGTTAACATGTCTGAATAACTGAACTGGACTTAATTTTTGCAGGTTACAGAATTAATTTACGTTCACAGCAAAATTTTAATAGCTGACGACCAAGTGGCAATAATTGGATCAGCCAACATCAATGACCGGAGTTTATTAGGTAGAAGAGATTCAGAAATAGCAATTATTGTCAAAGACAGAAATTTCCTTGACCAGCCACAGGGAGCAGGGCAGTTCTGTTACTCTCTCAGAACAGCCCTTTTCAGGTATATAATTTATTAGATATAAAATAACCAGTTGGAAATAGATATAAAATAACCAATCGAAATTAAAAAAACGAAAAATGGTATCTCAGATTAATGTTATAACCCTCAAAAAATTTCATTTCAGAATAATTTAAAAATGAAAATTAAATCTTCATTCAAGTGATATTGACTTGTCCTAAATAAAGCGCTCGAAATTTGAAAGTAAACAATTTAAAAACTATGATGAATGTGAAAAAAAAATATACATATGTATATATGTTTACTTTCCGAACACTATAATGAGGAAAGTATTGTAATCATGTCAAAAATCCGAATTTGAGATTTTGATGTTTCTATACGTTTCAAGGTCCCCTGAATCCGCATTCACTATTTTTACGATGTGTGTGTGTGTGTATGTATGTGTGTGTGTATGTATGTGTGTATGTATGTGTGTATGTATGTGTGTGTATGTGTGTGAGTGAACACGCTAGCGTCTAAACGCTTTGCTCGAATGCGCTGTAAGTTGGTACGCATGTTGCAAGTCACCGTAGCACGAACCCTATTGGTTTTGATGAATCTAGCATTTATAGTTTTTTTACAGGGACACAAAGAAAAATTCTTTATCATTATGGCCTATGGGACCAAAATCTTAAAAGTGCGATAACATCTAAACGCCTTATTCAATTGAGCAACAAATTTATAAACATATTATAGGTCACAAATACGCAATCTGTATATTATTTTGGAGAATCTAGCATTTATAGTTTTTTTACAGGCACACAAAGAAAAAGTCTTTATCATTATGGCCTATGGGACCAAATTTTTAAAGTGTGATAGCGTCTAAACGCCTTATTAATCTGAGCAAAAAATTTGTACACATGTTATAGGGTGTATAGGGTTGTTATAGGGTTGCACCAACTGTATAGATTTTGGTGAATTTAGCACTTACAGTTTTTTTTACAGGGACACAAAGAAAAATTCTTTATCATTATGGCCAATGGGACCAAATTTTTAAAAGTGCGATAGCATCTAAACGCCTTATTCAATTGAGCTGAAAATTTATATGAATATTATAAATTATAGTTGCACTAACTATAAGTATTTTCGTGAATCTAGCATTTATAGGTTTTTACAGGGACACAGCGAAAAATTCTTTATCATTATGATGTATGGGCTCAAAGTTCAGTAGCGTTAAATAAAACATCTTGTAATACATGGAGAAAAATACTCAAACACTTATTGTGGTTTTCTCTCTTTTGTTTGTTTAACAACTTCTCTTTCTTTACTTTATCTACAAAACTGTTAATTACTCAATGTTCGGAAAGTCGAATGGAGTCACTCCAGATTTATTTTTTTTTTAAAGGTTAGATTTTAAAGTTAATGCATAATAATTAAAAAAGAGAAAAAAATCTATTCAATGCTTCTGTTTGCCGCGTAGAAAATACACCAGGATTATATAACATCTGTATATATATATATAAATTACGTGTCACGATGTTTGTCCGGGGTAAACTCCTAAACTAAGGAACCGATTTTAATGAAATTTTGCACACTGTGTGCAGTTTGGTCCAACTTGAGAGATAGGATAGTTTTTATCTCAATTTATTGTCACAATATTGTTTTATTGCAATTATTTGTTAATTATAGACCTTTATTAAAGTTGCATTAATATTACTCCGTGGTTGCTCCAAAATATCTGTGAGTTCCATTAATTTAATTGTTGCCAAAAAAAAAAAAAAAAAAAAAAAAAAAAAAAATACGAGTTTATTTTCTTTCGACATAAAAATAAATACATTTAATCAAACGTGAACGTTAAAAAATTATAAAAAGTTAAATTATGCATCTCACGAAAATTGACGTCATAATCAATTTAAAGATTTTATACACATTGATAAAGTGCTAATGTAGTTCTATCATAGATATCTATCTATCTATATCTGTATATATATATAAATTACGTGTCACGATGTTTGTCCGGGGTAAACTCCTAAACTAAGGAACCGATTTTAATGAAATTTTGCACACTGTGTGCAGTTTGGTCCAACTTGAGAGATAGGATAGTTTTTATCTCAATTTATTGTCACAATATTGTTTTATTGCAATTATTTGTTAATTATAGACCTTTATTAAAGTTGCTCCAAAATATCTGTGAGTTCCATTAATTTAATTGTTGCCAAAAAAAAAAAAATACGAGTTCATTTTCTTTCGACATAAAAATAAATACATTTAATCAAACGTGAACGTTAAAAAATTATAAAAAGTTAAATTATGCATCTCACGAAAATTGACGTCATAATCAATTTAAAGATTTTATACACATTGATAAAGTGCTAATGTAGTTCTATCATAGATATAGTAATATATATAGATCTCTCATCCCCATGTTATCGTACAAAGATTTTTGATGCCGAAAAAAAAAAAAAATAATAAAAGCTTTGGAAACAGCCATTAAGTGGTATTGAAAAAAAAAAAAAAAAAAAAAAAGAAAAGAAAAGAAAAGAAAAGAAAGAAAGAAATATGAATTTGAAACTGTATCTGGAGTCTTCCATTCCCCTTTAGCAAATAAATTATTCATAAATTTTATTTGCTAAAATATTAGTATGTATTCCCGTGTGTATTCACTCGGGGAAAGACGGCCATATTTTGGTAAAAACGTCGTCTTTTCCCAAATGAAAAGGAATAACTTTTTTCTCCCCAATGATCACTCTATTCTATATATGCTATACTATATCTATGAGTTCTATACACAAGCGAAGTGTGACTCACTGACCGTCTGTGCAGCCAAGAAAAAGATTTCCTATGTTAATTGCCCACTGGATTTTTTGTAAGAAATTATTAAAAATCGAGGAAATTTATTTCTCGATTTTAATCCTTATATTTGGGTATAGATATGTATTAGTTATCGCGGGTGTTAGATTGAATTATTTTGCTGTCAAATTGACAAAATTTTAAATTTCAAAACTCTGTCGCCCTTGGCTTTTATTATTATTATTTGGCGATCAAAAGCATAACACGAAAATATACATGCCAGATGTATGCATTGTACGAAATGTAATATGTATTATTCATTGTACGTATGTATGACATGTAATATGTATTGTACGAAATATTGTTTCATATTATTCATTACTCTTTTAATATAAGTTGTTAAAATAACCATGATTTTTGAAAGGAATTAAATATTTTCGCCAGATAATTTGGCGATATTCTTTTTTTTTTCGCCAAGGATGACAGAAATGAAATCTATTCCGCTGCAAAATATTAGTATCTTACATCAGATATTTTATTTAGACATTTGAAAACAAATTTGACTTCAAACTATGATAGAATATTTATCATTTTCCTTTTAATTAGTATATTATTAGTATATTAAAATTTAAAAGCATGGTATATAAAAAGTTTTTTTTTTTTTTTTTTTTTTAATCTTATAATTATTCTTATCTTAATCCTCAATGTTTCCCATCTTTATTAACTTGAATTTACTATTAAAATTTTAACATACTCAAAAACTTCTCATCACTTCGTTAAAATACACTAAACTTTTCCAAAATCTTTTTCTATTTAAAATGATACATGTATTTACTTTAAATGTCCAATATTTCATAAGATTTCCAATTTTAAAGTTTTAAAATATTTATCAAATTTACTTATTTTTCTGGTTTAGCCTTATTGTTTTCCTTTTTATAACTACAGCTGTTGCCCTCTTTAAAATATTTAAAATGATGAGGTCATTTTATAGTAAAATTATCCATTATAGCATATATTATATTTCACTCCTCCATAATCCTCCATAAAAATTGATTTTAAAATCGTCTGTTTCTTTTATATTTTTATTTTAATAGAATTTAATTTATATATTAGTCATTTTAGCACTTTTATCCAAAGTAGCATTAGAAATAATATATATCACTTCTCCATTAAAATTTATAGGACCCTACAATGAAATTAATTTGTGCTTAATATCAACACTACGAAAATTTTTATCAATCGCTTCCAAATTTTGACCTAAGTTTCAAATCTCAACCCTGTGGGTTTTTACATCGGCTACAACGTTTTCGTCTTTGTTCGTAAATAATAATTTCACTGTACTAAATAGTTTACAGCCGTATAATTCAACGTATAACTTAGTCACAGCAACGCGTGGCCGGGTCTGCTAGTATATATATATATATATATATACTATATATATATGTGAAAAAAAATAATCTGTGTGTTTTACTTTTTGAAAGAATTACACAACAACTGATCAATGAATACCCATTCGGGTGGTTGATTAATGAAACTTATCAGATGATTAAAGGCCGTAGGTAAGGGGGGGGGCGAAGTAAATGATGAAAGACTATTTTCATATAGTTTCATGTATAAAGCAAACATTGCTGCCTGAAAAAAAAATGTTTAAAAAATACTAATCAACATACAAATAATTTATTGAAACCTATTAATTCAATGTAAGGGAGTTTCCTATTATGTTCTTTCTTCTCACTCTATATATACATGCTCTAGAGCGTCGTAAAACCCATTCACCCTTAATCTCGCTATATTTATTCGTTTAATTTCATCCACCTTCGTAATATAATAATAAACTATCCTACGTTATGAATTCAACATTTTTACTTTCTTCTGTATTCAATAGATGAATAAGCATTGATTGTAAACATTTTCGACTTCCAGTTTTCGATGGATTTACATGTTTTGAGAGATCTAGAAAGAACACGATTTCACCATTTTTAGAAAATGTCTGTCTGTGTGTGACAAAAAATTTTTTCCAATTGTATCTCAGGACTTATTGCACTACACAGAATTACATATAAGTTTATATGTAGTTGAACCATGACATAAATTACTGCCTGTTACTTTTTAGTGAAAACCTTCTTTCCTAAGTTTTTTAACTTGTTGGTATAGAACAAAAATTTTTATAAATGTACAAAATGAGAATTATTTTTAACAAATCATTATAAAATTAAGAAGAATTATTAAAAGTAAATGGCATCAAAATGGCATCATATAATGCAAATTCGGCCATATTAGTCCCATAAACAGGTATGTGTACCTGTGCTGATTGGTGTAGAGTGGGAGTGGGAGGCGGAGGCGGACCCACGAAAGTATGTGTGCCCCGGGCCTCACATGATGTTAATCAGGGTCTGTTTGTGTGCACCTGTGTTTGTGTGCACCACAGCTTTTCTTTGTGCAAAAATATGAAACAGATTTTAGATAAAGCCTAAACCTAAAAATATATCTGTATTTTTTTTTTCTTAAGTTTGTCAAGGACAGAATTTAATTTAGTACAACAGGACTAATTTGTATATTACAAACGTATATATATATATATATAACAATTGTAGTTATTTCGAATATTTGTTGGCTATGTCTAAAAGATATAGCTTACAAATATTCAGAGACCATCCCCTAACATCACAACATGTTCCAGAAACGTAACAATCATATAACATTGAAACATTATAAATATTTCAGAAACGTTTAAAAACTTTCATATTGCTTTCCGATTAGTTTCTTAAACGTAGAAATGTCTGCGATCGTAACAAAAAATTAGATACGTAACAGAAACGTTACAATCACTTAACAGATAGAAAATCAAAAAGGGCGAATGTTTCAGAAAGGTATCAGCATACTTAAATGTGTTACGTTTTTGAAAGATTGTAAGCTTTTTGCAACATAACTGAAACATTCCGTGCTGTGAATACGTATCCAGAAGAAATAATCTACAAATACTCAGAAGCCATAATCATTGTATATCCTAAAGATATCGCCAACAAACATTCAGAAGCCATAATCAATACTTATATACTTATCCTGAAGGTATCGCCGACAAATATTCAGAAGTCCTCATCAATGCATATTCAGAAGATATCACCAATAAATATTAAGAAGTCATCATCAATATACATCCAAAAGATATCACCAACAATTATTCAGAAGCCAACATCAATACTTATTCTTAAGATATTGCCAACAAATATTCGAAAACCATCATCAATAGTTATTCGGAAGATATTGCCAACAAATATTCATAAACCATCCAATTTATGAATGGCGATGGTCTCGGATACTGAAATCAGCAATTAGTTTTTACATACAATGAAAAAGGAATTTCTCATTTAGCAGTAAGTTTTGAAAAATGTAAAAGTTTTTTACAGATTTGACATAATAGTTTAAGATAGTTTAAGAAATTAAATGGTAAAATTGGCTACAGACGGGTATCTTGGCAAATTCAAGGTGTAATACCATAAATGGCGACAACGGAAAATCGCTGTCTGAAAGAAATAGTTCTGTCGTACTTAAAAAAAAAAAAAAAAAAAAAAAAAAAAAAAAAAAAGTTACATATACAATCAGTGAATAGTATTGGGGAAAAAAATTGTCGTAATAATCAATCTGAATAAAAAAAGTGATTTTTTTATTACGTTTCAGCCGTTAATATGCAACCTATCTTTATAGTATTGAAATGCAGGATAAGAGAAAGTCATGTGAATGAAACACCAGATTATTATTAATTAGAAACAAACTTAAAATTTGCGAAAGAGAACAATGTTAATAATTTTGCTTTACAGGGATGTGGAACAAGATATAATAATAATTATAATAATAAATAATATAATAAGGAAAAGCATAAATAGGCAGTAATCATAAAATTTTAAATAGATTATTTTATAAATGAAATTTCAGTTTTGTTATTACATTCCATAGAAACTGTTTGAAAAAAAAAAAAAATATGTATTGGGTTGTTCGATAAATAATGTCGTTTTCTTTTTTTTTTTTTTTCATGTTTTTCAAAGTAAATTTATTTATATTAACAACAAACATTAATGAGTGATATATTGACCATTTTGTTGGATGACTTTTTGCCATTTTTCGGTAAGTTGAAAAATTCCACGTTCGAAAAAGCCTTGGTTTTTAGATGCGAAAGTTTAAAAAAACGACATTATTTATCGAACAACCCAATATATATATATATATATACCCTCTCTAAAATTTCGGTGGTTTTGTTTAAAACAGACTTCCTTTATATACGATTTCCATTTTTACAGTTTCAAGGTTTTACTGTACTATGCATTAATATTGTAATATTGCATTATTCATCATTAAAAATCGTATTGTTTTTTCAATGTGCGTTTCGTTTTATATTTTCAGAGAACATCTGGGCTTGATAGAACAAACGAATACAGAAGTTGATTTATGCTATCCTAGTAGCTTGGATTTCTATCATAACGTCTGGAACGACATTGCCACATCTAACACTAGAATATACGAGAAGGTGAGTCGTAATAGGTAACATCATCGTAATAGGTAACATCATGAATTTTGCCAAGAGAAATGACAGTTTAAATGTGCTGAAAATTGTTTCTTATTTTAATGAAATTTGTTATTTAGTTCCCCATCATACTATAGGTAGGGGGAACTTAGGTAATCGTGAAAAATTTCGACCTCGGTTTTTGACTTTTTTATACGTTTTCAGGTATGAGGAATCCGAAAATGACAAAATTTGTATGGTGTCTGTCTGTAGGGTGTCTGTTAGTGTGTTAGTCCGTTAGTTTGTTAGTCTGTTAACACGATATCTCACGAACAAATGATCGCAGAGAGGTCAGATCAGTTTTAAAATATTACTTTCGATGCTGGCAAGAACCCTATTCATTTGCAACATTCGAATTAAAAAACTTCGTAAGTTATTAGAAATTTACGATTTTCCTAACATGGAAGAATAGGACAAAAATTCACTTAAACGTGCATTAAATGGAAACTTTTTACTGTAAAAATGTCAGACCAGTTTTAAAATATCAGTTTTGATGTCGGAATGAACATTAGTAACTATAAATGTGCTACTTTGAAAATTTCGCAAGTTATTGGAAATTTACGAATTTCTTAACATGGCAGTATAGGGCAAAATTTCACATAAACGTCAATTTTGAGAGATATTTTCATCGTAAAGATGTCAGACTACTTTTGAAATATTATTTAGAACACTGGCATGAATAGCGTCAATAATTTCATCGATATAGCTTCAATAATTTCATTCAGCCATATCAGTGTTTGTTTGAATCCTCTGAAATTTCCATTATTTCATCTCCCAAAGTGACAGTCATGTATAAGTAGGAGTCAGCTTCATCTAAATATTCAGATGATGGGAGTTTGAGCAAATTTTCATGCTTGAGTGTGCTCCATATTTCAGTTTCTCCAATTTTTGCACGATCTTTAGCTACTATCTTAACAGCTCTTTTAAAACCAGATGTTTTCTCTTTAACTTTTATAACGACACCAACAGCTCCCACCTCTATGATCTGTTCGTAGCTGTAGCTTCTCTTTACGAGGTAGTCTATAACTTTGACCAAATTTCCGTTACTTTTCTCATATATTTTTTCAAATTGATATTTTTGAAAAAGTGATTCCATTATTAACACATGTTTTAAGAACTCAAAACGCTATTATACTTGGAAAAAACAATATTAACCAAGAGATAATCAGAATTGAAGCAACTTAATCTTCAACCCTTTTATGATTACGAAAAGTTTATTGTTGTATCACCTTAAAATAAAAATATTCCCCATTGTTGACTTTCTGAAATATTGTTGTAATTTTTAGAACCAATGTCCATGTTTCAATAGTATAACATTGTTTTTTAACATGTATTGTTAAGTATTGTTGAGTTTCGATAATATTTAAACACAGTCAATTTATACATGTGTGTTTGAATTTGTATTTCTTTCTGTTGTTCACTATAAAATCCTTATTTATAAAAAGACTAGAAGGCTTTTCCCGCTTCGCTGGTCACTATATTTAAAAAATGAATAACTATCTTTTTTATCGCTTTATAAATAAAAACTAAAGAAAAAAAAAAAGACAATTGCTTGAAATTCTGCTTTGAATCACCGCTTCCATCGGCAATGTCTTTCGCATTCTCGGAATCTCGGTCCGTGTCCTTATTGCCTGGGACAACATCTTACCCATGGGCTTCAATTTAAAAGTTTATGGGATGAGAGCTTCGAAACGGACGAAAAAAAATCGATGCAGCACTTTTATATTTAAATCGCAATTGCATATGAACAACACTTTGCGTTCTGCATATAGTGTTTCATACTGTACATAGTGTTTACTCTCACATTATTTCCTGTATTTTATTTTACTTATCCAATAGACCATAAAATAACAGAAGTTTCCCGCCAAATACACTATCATAATATGCTTTGACTGCTATTTCAACCATATGAGTCAACTAGGTTTTTTTTTTTTTAAGTTACGTATATTTCCAATTTAAATATTTTATTTTTATTCATTTATTTAAATACTAGCAGGCTTTTACCGCTTCGCTGGTCATTATATTGAAATGAAGTCTCAAAATACCATATCATTAATAATAATAATAATAATAATAATAATAATAATAATAATAATAAAATCATTGAAATCAGTCAAAATCTAAGTTAAAGTTCTCGATACCTTCGATAGCGGTTTTCCCACTTGCCACACTTCACAAAATCCCTTTATAGTGCATGTTGCATACACACACCCAGCCCACATATTCAAAAATCCGGATTCTAAGATTATTTGAAGCAAAGTTATGTTTTAAAACGTGATTTTTAGCCCCTCCCCCCCCCCCCGGCCCGCTCTTAAAGGAAAGGAGGGGGAGATTTTGCAAAATATCTTTATATTATGAGTTAGATACATATAACTGTCCCACACATCCAAAATCTTCTTCATAAGATAATTTACTGCAGAGTTACACGTGAATACATATTACCCCCCCCCCCGCCCGCTAAGGGGAGGTAGGGTGGAGTTTCACAAAATCAATTTGTAGTGTGTGTTGAATACGCATAAGCAGTCCACGCATCAAAAATTTCCATTCTAAGATAGTTTGAAACAGAGCTACGCATGGAAACATGTTTTAAATCACCCCCAACCCTCAAGGGGGTGATAGCACGGAATTTCAAATAATTCCTTTGTAGTTTGTGTTGAGTACGCATAACCAATCAACCTATAAAAAAATCGCTTTCCTGAGATTATTTGGATCAGAGTTACTCTTTAAAACGTGTTTTTGCCCCCTTCCCCACCTTTGAAGTAGGGAAGGGGGAATTTTCGTAAGATCCCTTTATAGTGCGTGTTGTACATGCATAAACAACTCACATGTAAAAATTAATCTTACTGAGATAATTTGAAGCAAAAATAAGCTTGGAAACGTGTTTACCCCCCCCCCTGCCCTAAAAGGGGGGGAGGGAGAAATTTTGTAAAATCCCTTTATAATGCGTGTCTGCATTATAAAGGGGACGCTTGAACAACCCACACATAAAATTTAATCTTAATGAGATAATTTGAAGCAAAGTTATGCTTCGAAACGTGTTTATCCCCCCCCCCTACCACCAAGGGAGGAAAGGGGGCTTTCGCAAAATCCCGTTACAATGGGTGTTGGACACACGTAAATAAGCCACACACTAAAATTTTTGACCTCAGCTCTTATAGATTTCCACGGACGAATTTAGCGCTAAAAGAGGTGGTCGAATTTGCCCCCCTCGTAACTCCCCACAATATCGAAAATCGGAAAAAAATCAAAAATAAGTTTTGGAAATATCCTCAAGAAGACTCTTGGCGACTTTCTATACATTTGGACTATTATTGGTAGAGTTTTACTCGAAAATCCGTATTTTGCTAAATTTGCCTCCGAAAATCATTTTTACCCCCCCCCCCCTTAAAAATCCAAAACTCAAATCGCAGAAAATGCTTTTTTTTGTACTCAAGTCTAGTCTCTCTCTCTGCAATTTCTTCACCGTGAAGCAATTTGGAGCCGAATTATGCTTATAAGGGGGTTTTTGCCTTCTGCCTCCCCCCCCAGGGGGAGCTGGAGATATTTCGCAAAATCCCACTTTAATGGGCGTCAGGATCCTAAAACCAAAGTACTCACCAAAATTTGAGAGTCTATCTCCCATAGAATCGCCACGGCTGTGTTGAGTCAGTAAATCAGTGATTTTACTCTTTTATTCCCCACCACGCCCCCAAAGGGGTAAAGGGGGGGCTTTCACAAAATTCCGTTACAATGGGTTTTGGACATATGTAAATAAGCCACACACTAAAATTTGTGACCTCAGCTCCTATAGATTTCCACGGACGAATTTAGCGCTAAAAGAAAGGGGGGGTCGTATTTGCCCCTTCGTAACTCCCCCCCCCCCTCAAATCAAAAATCGGAAAAAATCAAAAATGAGTTTTTGCAAATACCTTCAAGAAGACGTTTGGCTTTATATATATATATATATATATATATATATATATATCTTTGAGCTATTACTGCTAGAATTTTACTCGAAAATCCATATATTGCTAAATTTCCCCCCGAAAATACTTTTTACACCCTCTCCTCCTTAAAAATCCAAAATTCCAAAATCGCAGAAAATGATTTTTTTTTGTACTTAACTCTAGTCTCCCCATCTGCAATTTTTTCATTGTGAAGTAATTTGGAGCCGAGTTAGGCTTATAAAGGTGTTTTTGCCTCCTGGGCCTTCGAAAATCATTTTCCCCCCTTTCCCCCCTTAAAAATACAAAATTTCAAAATCGCAGAAAATGATTTTTTTTGTATTCAAGTCTAGTCTCCCCATCTGCAATTTCTTCACCGTGAAGTAGTTTGGAGCCGAGTTATGCTTATAACGGTGTTTTTTGCCTTCTACACCTCAGAAAATCATTTTTGCCCCCTCTCCCCCCTTAAAAATCCAAAATTCCAAAATCGCAGAAATTGATTTTTTCGTATTCAAGGCTAGTCTCCCCATCTGCAATTTCTTCACTGTGAAGTAATTTGGAGCCGAGTTATACTTATAAATGTGTTTCTGCCTTATGCGCCTCCGAAAATCCAATTTTTACCCCCTTCCCCCCTAAAAATCCAAAAATCCAAAATCGCAGAAAATGATTTTTTTGTATTCAAGTCTAGTCTCCCCATCTGTAATTTCTTCACCGTGAAGTACCGGAGCCGAGTTATGCTTATAAAGGGGTTTTTTTTTTTTTTTTTTTTTTTTTTTTTGGGGGGGGGGGTATTTTGCAAAATCCCGACATAGTGAGCGTCATGGCCCTAAAATCAACCTGCTCACCAAAAATTGTGGCTCTATCTCCCATAGGATCGCCACAGTCGTGTTGAGTCAGTGAATCAGTGAGTGAATCAGTGAGTTTACTCTTTTATATATATAGATTAATTTGAATTTATCAAACATTCGTTCTAGCCCAGCGTGCAAATGCACAGACATCTCGGAGTCGCAAATAGCAGGCCATTTATTTGAATAATAAATTAGCCGGGGTCGTTAAATGAAAAAATAAATAAATATGTAAACATAATCACTGAAAGGTGTAATAGTTCTTCTTTTGTAGATTTTTCAATTTTTGTGGTTGTATTTTTTTTTTTTTTTTTTTTTCTTTGTAGGGGAATTTTTCGAGTATTTATTTTGCTAATACTTTTAACAATTGCACTTCTTTGTTAATTTAAAATAATACCTCATATCTTGTTTATATTTTTAATATCTGGAGTGACTGCACTCGACTTTCCGAACATCAAGTAATTAACGGTTGTATAATTAAAAACTAAAGTACAATTTATAATAGAGAGTTTGAATATTTTTCTCTATATAGTATGCTGTTTAATTTTACATCATTGCACTTCAAATAATTTGAGTCCATAGCCCATAATGAAAAAGAATTTTTCTGTTAAAACCCTCTGTAAAAACTATAAACGTTAGATTAACAAAAATCAATACAATTTGAGCAACGGTGACCTATAATATGTGTATGTTACCAGCAAAGTTTGAAATCCGGCATTCTATAGAATGCCTAGGAATTGTATATAATGCCTAAAACTAGCCGGCAATGCATGAAACGATTTATATTTCACATTTCCTAGGCATTCTATAGAATGCCAAATGAGAAACCGGCAAAGTATAAAATACATCTCCGATTTGTTTCAAATATCACGTGGCAAGGCACGTGATTTTTAACGGGTACCTCAAGCTCAGAATTTGTCAGAGTCAGTTGCACTTTGCGGTTTGTACGGGAGTGTCAAACTCAAAATACGCAATTTTACTTAAATTTGTTCAACAAAAATTATTTTTTTACTGTGCTGCATGAAAATGCAGGAGCAAGCTGTAGTATTAGAGAAGGAGTCATGGTCTATAGACATGAAACAACGATACGACGATGAATTGTGCAAAATGAGAGTTAACGCTGCAAAAAATAGTGTTTTCTTAGCCGAAACTACTTACCAGAAGTTAATTAATGATGTACAACTAGTGGATCTGCAGATCAGGAGCCCCAACGTCCTATTTGCATCAGACATTATTCAATAGGCATTTTTATTTATTCCTTATTATATAATAGTATATATTGATTCGATCGATTTGTTACCATAATCAGATACATTCCTGAGGGGGGGCGGCAGCCCCCCTCAACCCCCCGCTGTACCTCTCTTTGTATACCGATTTGTATATCATATAAAGTGTTACGGAATTGTAAATAATTGCATTTATTTTTACATAATTTCTTTCAAAGAGGTTTAGTAAGTTGATACAAGGCTAAATTTGTGCATTTCTAGTCGTTTTAGCGTTAAAATAGCCTAATTTTCCTTTGAAAACGCATTAAAAAGCTCCAATAAGGGAAGAAATGGATTTGGCGACTGTTTCCCTCCTTGGTGATTTTTTTGGCGACCTTGGCGAGAAAATCCTTATAAGGGACATACCAAATATGGAAGCTCTAATCTCATTGTCTGATGTGATACGAGAATTTTCCAGAACAGTCTGTGTTCGATAGAAAAGTATAAAAGGAGCATTATTTTCGCCAAGGTGGTCAGTCTCAGATCTGTGTCAGTTTCATGAAATGCTTGCTTTGCTTTGAGCTTCTTGGATGAGATTTGCTTTATATGTTATTGCTAAACAGTTTGTACTGTTGTTTTGCTGTTAACGGCTGTTGTTTAAGCTGTCTTTACTAGTTGAATTGAAGCTGATACTTGGTTTATAGACCTGTATTTTTCTGGAACTTTCTGTGAATAAATCACTGAATTTTTGCAAGTTTCGCCTTTCATTCTCGGATAACTTACGAACCCCTATGTACGCAACAATATGCATTCTTGGTAAACGTCAGTCTTGTATTATTTCCCTGAAATTCATAAATACCAAATTTTATAACTACCAAATTTCCTACAAAAAAAAATTACATAGCATATCGGAAATATTATGCGTAACCTTTAAACTAATTTTCAATTCTATGCCCACAATTTTCAACAGAAAAACATGCATTTAAAATTCTAATAAATTTTCATTATATTTGATGGGGTGTAACCATGTTAAAATAAACTTTTAAAAAATACCGACTATAGACCGTAATAGTACGAAATTCTTCTATGTATCCTGGAAATGTAACCACAGTCGCATTATTAACGCCAATAATAAGAATAAACCTATTTAATTATAGCTCATTATTTTTTCATACTAATTTGACATCATTTGGATGATTACAGTACATACGCGGAATTATTTTGTGTGGTCTCATAAATTATTTAGTTTATACATAACCTTTTTTAAGAGTAAACATGATTTCAAGCATCTTTATAATGTATGTTAATTTTATTAAGTTTAATTCAGCATAAACGCATTAAAGTGTGCGCTTAAATAAAAATTTGTCCATAGGCTCTAATGTTACGAAATTCTTTTCTGTGTCTCTGTAAACAAACCATAAACATTGTATACACCAGTAAAAAATTTTCATCTTATTTTGCGTTTAAAATTAATAATTGTTCCAAATTTAACATCGTTTGAAAGACTACGTGACATTGTCAGAACACTTTTCTGAGGTCCTGTACATTAATTAGAAAGCTTAAGAGAACATATTTTCTTCAAACAACATAAATTTAAGCATCTTACTCACGTACGCTAGTTTCATTTTCTTCGTTTCAAAGTAATGATATTAAAATGCGTTTAAACGAAATTCACCCCATACGCCGTGATGTTAAGAATTTTGGCGTGTCCCTGTACACAGTTTATAAAAAATATAGCAATAAAAATTATACAGCTACTTATATGCAAAGCTGGAACGTGTACGCCAATTTGCAAGTCAATCGAAGGATTTTTGCGGCCGCTATTGCGGTACATACAAATTCTTCCCATAGGCCGTAAGTATAAGAAACACTTTAGTGTGTCCCTGTACACGAACGATAAATGGAATACACACCTAACACTATACAACTAATTCCGTTGGGCTCATGAATATGTGTAACAAATTTTAAGTCAATAGCGTGATTTTTGCGGCCGCTATTGCACGACAGACAGACAGGCGGAACCCAAAATCCTTTTGAGTCTTAACAGAGGGCCTCCACTGACGTTTCGGCAAAAATTGGAAGTCAATAACTTGATTTTTGCGGTGGCTATCGCGGTACATACAGATTCTTCCCATAGGCCGTAATGATAGGAAAAACTTTGGCGTGTCCCTGTACACGAACTACAAATGGAATACACACCTAAAATTATACAGCTAATTTCGTTGGGCTCATGAATATGTGTACCAAATTGCAAATCAATAGCGTGATTTTTGTGGCCGCTATCGCGGTACATACAAATTCCTCCCATAGGCCGTAATGATAAGAAAAACTTTGGCGTGTCCCTGTACACGAACTACAAATGGAATACACACCCAAAACTATACAGCTGATTCCGTGTGGCACACGAGCATGTGTACCAAATTACAAGTCAATAGCGGGATTCTTGCGGCCGCTATCGCGCGACAGACAGACACACAGACACAGCCCAAAACCGTTTTGAGTCTCAACAGAGGGCCTCCACTGCCGTTTCGGCAAAAAGCCAAAATGACTACTAAGACGGAACCCAGGGACTACTGGTTGCTGAATCGCTACGATGTGATGATTGTGGAAAACACAAGTAAACTCATTTATTCTGTTAAAGAAGGCGTCAGTGCTATACAGTATTGCGTCTCGGACTCTGAGTTATTTCACGTACTTCATGAAGCTCATTTGTCCATTGGACACGGAGGACATGATAGAATGTTGAAAGAACTTTCAACCAAATATAAAAACATTACACGTCATGATATTGAATTGTACATCCACCTTTGTGAACCTTGCCAGAAAAAACAGAGAGGTATTAAAAAAGGCATTGTTGTGAAACCTATGTTTTTTTCTGAATTTAATTCCCGTGATCAGGTAGATTTTATTGACTTTCAGTCTCAGCCAGATAGAGAATACAAATTTATTATGGTGTACCAAGATCATCTCACAAAATTTGTGATTCTCAAATCTCTAACGTCAAAAGGAACTGAAGAAGTAGCCTACAACCTAATGAACATATTCGCGTTGCTTGGAGCGCCATCTATATTACAGTCTAACAATGGTAAGGAATTCGCCAATAATGTGGTGACCAGCTTGAAGGAGTTTTGGCCAGCATTGAAGATCGTCCATGGGAAGCCTCACCATTCACAAAGCCAGGGTAGTGTCGAAAGAGCTAATCAAGATATATATGCTTTATACTTGGATCAAGATAATAAATCTGACCGCTGGAGTGAAGGAATGCGTTTCGTACAATTTATGAAAAATAGAGCTTATCATTCTGGTATCAAAAGAACACTATACGAAGCTCTTTTTGGCTGCAAACCTGAATTAGGGCTTACAACGTCTTTTCTACCGAAAAAGTTTTAAAAGACATAAATACAGAGGAGCAGCTAGAAAAAGTAATAGAAAGCGTCCAAACAATGGAAAAGGGCGAAACTAATCAGATTATGCAAGAAAAAGAGCCTGTTTCATAAAACATGGATGAGATTAAAGTCGATAGTGGATTAAACCAAAATAATGAAGACATGCTTACCGAAGAGATTTCCGTTTCTGATACCTGTTGTGTGTGTTTAAAGAAAACGAGTGAGAGTGACGCACTTGCATGAAAAATGTATCGTCAAAAAATTTATACCTTCTGTGGCCATGCTTGTAAAGATGATGAAATGGATATTTTGTGTACCCTTTCTTCCAAAACTGAAAATGCTATTGAAAGCAAAATAAACTCTAAAATCAATCTCGAAATACAAGCCAAAAAAAGGAAAATGAATTCGGAAAAATATTCCCACTGCTTCTTTGGGAGCTACTGTGCGTATTCCTATTCCTAACGTCGACAAGGGGCGAGGTGATTCACGCAATATATTGGCAGATATAATGAGTGTGACAGAGGATGGTTTCTATAGACTTGGAACTTCTGAAGGAATTTTAAAACAGGTATATGTGAGATCACAATTCACTTTATGCCCTAAGAACTTGCTTAGAATTGAAGATATTCCTGACTACGAAATTCCTCTCCGGTCAATTGCAATTGCTCAGTCCAGTGGCAGCGGCCAAGGATTCGTCAAATTCAAATGTATGTGTAAAACAAAGTGCCAAAACATGAAATATCTTTGAGTGAAAAATGTAATGAAATGTAATTCAAAATGTCATTCAAGCCTGCCATGTTACAACAAATAGGTTAATTTCTTATTTTTTAGATGAAATTTTTGATTCCCTTAATAAGAAAGGCATAAATTATGTTCTGTACAGCTTTCATTTTTCTTTACGCATTTTGAATAAATTTTTTTAATGGCACTCTCATTATCTTTTTCAGAATAACATTTGTGTTTTTGAGAAATTCACATCATTTACATAATAACCTCATCAGGACGTTTTTTTCATACTTTGCCTAAATAGCATTTGCCATTCTATAGAATGCCTAGGTATTATATACAATGCCTAGGGAAAGTATGTAATACTTCTCATATTTCATACCTTGCCTAAAAACGTCCAGCATTATACACAATGCCTTGGCCTTCTATAGAATGCCGACGTTTCATACTTTGCCGGTAACATGTATAAAGTTTCAGCTCAATCGAATAACGCATATAGATGCTATAGCACTTTTAAAAAATTAAGTCCATAAACTATAATGATAAACATTTTTTTTTTTTTTTTTTTTTGTCCCTGTAAAAAAAACTATAAATGCTAGATTCACAAAAATATATAGAGTTTGAGCGATGGTGACCTATAATACCTAAATTCAGCTCAATCGAATAAGGCTTTTAGATACTATCGCACTTTTAAAAATTTTATCCGATGGGTCATAAGGATAAGGACTTTTTCATTGTGTGTCTGTAAAAAAAAACTATAAGTGCCAGATTTTCCAAAATCAATAGGGTTCGTGCTACAGTGACCTATAGCATAAGTGCCAACTTTTAGTTCGTTCGAACAAAGCATTTAGACGTTATCGTGTTAACTTACACACACTCATACATGCATCACCATAGAAAAAAAAAAAAAGGTTTCTCTCCCTTTTTTTTCTTCTTTTGCATGAACTAATTTCTTTTTAAATAATTTTAAAGTTAAAATGGGTTTTTATTTAATATCTTTCGAACATTATCCGAGCGTTAACTAGATTTTGTCCTGATTAATAAGTGTATGAATTTTCGTAGCGATCGGTTGAACGGTGTAGTTTGTATATAACGAATTAAAACCTGACATATGATATATATATGCTTAATTCAAGGTGGCCTACTGCAAACTTCTATGATGCTAAAATCGCTGCCTGAAAACAATAATCCTGTAGACTACTATTAATAATAATATAGTGATAATAATAAAAGTAAAATACTAATCAATTATATTTTCAGCTTTACCAGACATTTAAGGTCTTTCGATTTTCAATTAATTTATTAAATATGAAGATCAGTAATACATATATACATGTGAATTAAAATTTTGAAGCAATTTTTTCTGGGTTATAAAGGATAGGCGACTTTCATTTAATAATATTTTGTCATAATGATTATATTTAATCTTCCTGTTAGTTTAGCAATGAAATTCTACTGAAATTATTTTTCTCATTAATAATTGTTAAAATTTATAATTATTATAAATATTTAGACTCTTCTCTCGTTTACCTTGGCTTGTCGCCACTGCACTGCAACATGATATTGTATTTTTTTGGAAGTGTGTAGTGTGAAATGATTATAATTGACCGTTTCTTTTAGGTATTTCACTGTTTACCGACCGATGATGTGACGACATTTGACAATTTGAAAGAACATCTAAAGAAATCTAGTCTTGCAAAAGTCGATTTTGAAGCTGCTCAAGAGGAACTTAAGAAAATTCAAGGCCATCTAGTAAAGTTCCCACTTCACTTTCTTTGTGATGAAAAGCTTGAGCCAAATCTAGCTGTAAAAGAACATTATCTGCCAAATTCAGTTTTTACTTAATTATGAGACAATTTTGTTTAAGTATCTTCGTAATATACTTATAATAAAGAATAAGAATAGTAATAATCTGTTTTAATAGTTTTTTTTAATTTTTATTTTTTACATTACACATTTAAATGCATTTGTGTACTGTTAAAAAACTACCTGTAAGTGGAATTTTTTGTAATATATGTACTGCAAATATAAGTAAAACCTTTGAAAACTGTTGAAATAAAAACTGATCTTTATAAAAGTAAGAAAATTTTAAATTCACAAAATGAAAAATTTCTCTACCATTTCGTTCTAATAATTTTTATTTTCCTTTTAAATGAATTTACTAATCATACGGAAATTTCGAACTTTGCCTATTCTCGTATATTTATGTATGCTTGTATTCTCAATGAACGCTACGTTACAAGTGTGCAACGTAAATTTAAAACAATGTCCATATCTGCATTGCAGTTGACGGATAGAAATTTGAACAGCGAAAATAAAAGGTATTTAGTGATGAACAGTTATCTCTTTCTTTCTGAAATTGTTTCGAAACGTCACTGTGTAAGCAATCGAGGACAAATAAATACGTTTAAAGCGTGCTGTTTTTATCATTCTTACTAGTTAATACCCGTCAAAATTTGACGGATGATGTGCAACTAAAATCTTTTCACGACATAAAGTTTAAAACACCCTTGCTTTAATATTTCGCATTGCTCTTAACCAGTTTAAAAACCCCTGCTTTAATCAATTATCTTTTGGTTGGAGGGAGGAGGGATAAATTTCATGAAATTTCAATATACAAATTTAATCATACTCCACATAATAAAAATAAAATCCTAAGGTTTTCCTAAATTTACTCTACATATGACCAAAATAATGTTAGGAGTAATTAAAAGAAAGGCAGAATTTACATAAATTATCGAAAGAATGAATATTTCCTTAATGAGATAGTATTTATATTTGTGATAGTACTTATCAAAGCATCAAGCATCTAAATTAATCCCACAATAGAATTCCTCCCTGTTACACCAAATCGACTAATAATCTATAGAGCTGCACTCGTTTTATGCTCACTGTGCAATTTATTCGTTGCTTTTCAGGCAAAATGAATAAATACAAAGATTTACTACCAAATTATAATTATATTAACTTACTATCAACAATAACAGGTCACAGTTTTTCAATAAAAGACATACATGAAAGACAAAGATTTCATTCACTTGTAAAATATATCATTAATTCTAATTTGCCAAAACAATAATAAGTGCATTTGAAGTGTACAATAATAGTTTTGATTTCGATTTTTCCTTCCCATACTTGTAAAACCACTTGGATATATTCCAAAATATTAATTCATTGTATTCTAAGAATAAACTGCAAATCGGAATAAAGTTAAAATTTGTTTTTACTGGAATAGTATAACACTTTATTCTATCAAAATAGTATATTTCAACAAAAGTATACTGTTAAAAATAAATAAGAATGAATTTAATACTTTAGCAAATTAATTTGCTCAGTAATTTTTTAATAATAAATTACACAATGCAAATTTTTACTCGTATAAAATATCAATATTTTAGTGTTATTCTTTTTAAATTATTTTTACTGTAATATAGCATCGAAATGAAGTATCAGAGATTATAATAATTAAATAAACACATAAAATAAACAAATAAAATAAAATAAAACATCCTCTGATTTTAAATATTTATCTCCATCTTTTCTAAACAAAGTTTTCAACTAACTTTTAAAGAGTAATGAACTCTGACAATTTGTTAATTTTAAATGGTTTATTTTATTTTTATTTATTTATTTATTTATTTATTGCCTTTAAGAAATGGAAAAAAGTAATTTTGAGAATATGGTATAATATAGTATTTACATGGCAACAGATGGCGCCACATCATGTGTAAAGAAATTTTCGGCGAAAATGCATACGACTAAGGTTCCTCAGTTCTACATACGACGGTAACCGATACGTATTCGCGAATTGCTTTGTCTTTAATATACTTGCTTGGAGAGTATGAATCAATGAATTAATCGTGTGAATTATTTTTATGATTGAGCTTTAATTAGGCGTCTGCCACAGACATATTGAAATATTAATGTCGTCTGCTCGATCTATCTTCGGTATTCGTATTGCACTGCATAAAGAGAAAGGCATATTCCCGTTCCGAATTGGTTCAAAATTTTCTCGCGCATGCCCAGATTGTGTGATTTTGGTCTTACAGAAAATGCTTTGTGTTTTAATATTATAGATTTTCAAGGTGCCTTTTTGTACTAAATCAAAAAAGGTATGTCATTCACTTTTTCCCCTATCTCATACCGTTTTCGAGATAAAAACACTAACTCAATCCTTTTCCTTCAGGTGGTACTATAATCAGTCGCATCTAGTAGGGCATAGCCACTGTAACTGTAATATACCCAGACACCACTTTTATGACTATAGTTGAAAATCGTTCAGCAGTTAAAAGGATAGGAATGGACTTTAGCAGGCATCCTATATATAACGGCAACTTATGTCAAATAAATAGTAAAAAAAAACGAGTCAGAACGATTTATGACTAAAGTTTCGCTGCTAGCTTTAATTTTTTACAGTGTATAAAGTAGGGATGGGATAAACAGTTACATTTCAGTAATAGGTTACTTCATTTCGTACAGTCTATGGTAATATATTCCAATATCCTATTATTTTTGTAATCTATTTCTAATTTCTACTTAATTAAAATGGGACTTCAAGAAATGCATTATATAGGCCTGTCGTACCGTACATAGTGCATACGATTTGTGTTTTTGAATAACAACACTTTCGAATAGTAATTTTCACTTAATGTAATCGTATTTTCGTTTATTTTAAAAATAAAATTTCTATCATAAAATAATAATAGTAAAAGATATAGTCCATGAAACGTTCTTTCTGAAGAAGTACGCACATGCGAAAACGGAATATTGCAAATAATATTGAAACGCATACATCCGTTTCCTGTGATCTTTTCCATGGAGGATCAAAATTGTGATGGCACGTCTCTGGACCACCTCTAGGGGTGAGTCCCAAACCGTCGCCAATTGCCCATCTGCGCAGCACTAGTGCGACGTAAAAACCCAACCAACCAGCCAACCGTTTCCTGTGACAAAGAATACCAATATATACACTATATTATTCAAAAAATGTTAGTTAGTTGTTTAAAAAAAATGTTTTATTAAAAAAGATTACAACATTCCAAATCCTAAACTGCCAAATAATGTATTACATAAAAATAAAATAAAATAAATAAAAATAGCATTAGAACTAGGCTGCCATAATTATTTCATAACAATTACGTTATAATTGACTTTTGGAAACATTATTCAACGAAAGATAAGATTAATTTATCTTATTACTAGCAGTCTTTGCCCGCTTCGCTGGTCATTATATTGAAATGAATCCCCGAAACAGCATATCATTAATAATAATAATAAAATATCTTAAAAAAAAAAAAAAAAAAAAAAAAAATCCGTCAAAATCTAATTTTAAGTTCCTGCTACTTTCTGTAGCGGTATTCCCGCTCGTCACAGTCGAGTCTGGAGCCCCAATGCCTTCGACAGTCCCTTACCTGCTTTTTACTCCCCCTCCCTCGCGGTTACAGTTGAAAGTTTTACAAAATCTCATCAAAGTGCTATTTCGCACACTTAATTAACACCCACACACCAAAATTCGCCATTCTTAGGTAATTTGGACGGATTTAAGCTTGAAAATCTTGTTTTTGCCCCGTCCGCCCCAAGGGGAAGGGGGGGGGGGGTAAATTTCCAAAATTACTTTATATTGCATGTTGCATACACATACCTAACCGACACATCAAAAAATTGAGATCCTGAAATTATTTAAAGCTGAGCTATGCTTTAATTTTTTTTTTTTTTTTTTAATCTCTCCCCCCGTTTTTAAAGGAGGGAAGGAGGAGGGAATTTCGCAAAATCTCTTCATACTATGAGTTAGATGTATATAATCGTCCCTTATATAAAAAATTTCCAACCTAAGATAATTTAGTGCAGCGTTACGCGTGAATACATGTTTTTGCCCCCCATTCTCCAAAGGGCGGAAGGGTGGAATTTCATAAAATCCCTTTGTAGTGTGTGTTCAGTTCGATTTCCTCGTGTGTTGAGTACCATTCTTCGAAAACCTTTTCCCTTCTCTCCTCCCCTTAAAAATCCGAAATTCAAAAATCGCAGAAAATATTTTTTTTTTTGTACTCAAGTCTAGTCTTTCCATCTGCAATTTCTTCACCGTTAAGTAATTTAGAGCCGAGTTATGCCTTCTGCCCCCCAAGGGGACAGGGGGGGGGGTATTTTGATAAATTCCGTCTTAGTTGGGGACCAGGCTCCGAAAACCAACTTGGCTTAAGGTTGCTGTCACAAAAATAGAGTCCTTGGCGAAAAATGTCCTATCTACTTCAGTATTAAAATTAAAAATATACCAGGATTATCAACAAATAAAGCTCTTTAATACAGATCTGAATTAGCTTTCATTTTCTTATTATTTAACTTTGATAATGACGTTATGTTGTCATGCGCCTAAGCAAATTTAATATTTAATATTTTTATTATTATTATTCGCGTGAAATATTCTTTGGCAACAATTAAAAATTAAAATAAATTATTTTAAAGTTTTATTATAGAAGCACGAAGTAAAAAGACAGGAGAAGAAGGTAACGCTGAAATTTTGTGATGTTGTTTTCTAATGTTTACAGATGGCGCCAGCGTCCAATCCTTCCTTCTCTCCAGCTTCCGCAATGTTATTCAATGGGAAAATGTCTCGTTTTAATTCTTTTTTTTTTTAAATAATATCAAGCTGAAAAAATTTCGATTGAAAGCAAATTTCATTAAATAGGGTATTCTAACCAACATGTTTTTTTAAGAGCCATTTTATACTAATTTTACTTTGAAAGAAAGCTTTTAAAAAATGACGATTCTTATGAACCGAAGCTAGCTAAAACAGACAATTGGGAGGAAGGAGAATGGATGAAATTTTGTAAAGAAAAAAAATAAACTTACTTTAGGTGCAGAAAACACGAACTCGGACTTTATTTTTCTCCCAGGGCTTTTTTTTTTCTTTTCTTATCACTATCATAGCCTGTTTTACAACTAGGAACGAAGCATTTATTTGAAACATCTGAATTATGCAGTTTTAAGAACTTACAAAGAAATTAAATTGCTTAAAATAAAAAATTTTAAATGTACTCCAGCAAAATTCTATTGAAAACAACAGTATATCCGCGCCGATGTAGGGAGGAATGACAAGTGGCACCCTCAATATTTACCAAAAATTTAGATCACAGTTTCGTAGCTTTCTCCCATTGGACCTTCAACTCCTATTAATAATACTCCGTGTATAGAAGATATATCTATATTACTAGCAGACCCGGCCACGCGTTGCTGTGACTAAGTTATACGTTGAATTATACGGCTGTAAACTATTTAGTACAGTCAAATTATTATTTACGAACAAAGACGAAAACGTTGTAGCCGATGTAAAAACCCACAGGGTTGAGATTTGAAACTTAGGTCAAAATTTGGAAGCGATTGATAAAAATTTTCGTAGTGTTGATATTAAGCACAAATTAATTTTATTGTAGGGTCCTATAAATTTTAATGGAGAAGTGATATATATTATTTCTAATGCTACTTTGGATAAAATTGCTAAAATGATTAATATATAAATTAAATTCTATTAAAATTCTATTAAAATAAAAGTATAAAAGAAACAGACGATTTAAAAATCAATTTTTATGGAGGAGTGAAATATAATATATGCTATAATGGATAATTTTACTATAAAATGACCTCATCATTTTTAATATTTTAAAGAGGGCAACAGCTGTAGTTATAAAAAGGAAAACAATAAGGCTAATCCAGAAAAATAAGTAAATTTGATAAATATTTTAAAACTTTAAAATTGGAAATCTTATGAAATATTGGACATTTAAAGTAAATACATGTATCATTTTAAATAGAAAAAGATTTTGGAAAAGTTTAGTGTATTTTAACGAAGTGATGAGAAGTTTTTGAGTATGTTAAAAGTTTAATAGTAAATTCAAGTTAATAAAGACGGGAAACATTGAGGATTAAGATAAGAATAATTATAAGATTAAAAAAAAAAAAAAAAAAAAAAAAAAAACTTTTTATATACCATGCTTTTCAATTTTAATATACTAATAATATACTAATTAAAAGGAAAATGATAAATATTCTATCATAGTTTGAAGTCAAATTTGTTTTCAAATGTCTAAATAAAATATCTGATGTAAGATACTAATATTTTGCAGCGGAATAGATTTCATTTCTGTCATCCTTGGCGAAAAAAAAAGAATATCGCCAAATTATCTGGCGAAAATATTTAATTCCTTTCAAAAATCATGGTTATTTTAACAACTTATATTAAAAGAGTAATGAATAATATGAAACAATATTTCGTACAATACATATTACATGTCATACATACGTACAATGAATAATACATATTACATTTCGTACAATGCATATATCTGGCATGTATATTTTCGTGTTACGCTTTTGATCGCCAAATAATAATAATAATAATAATAAAAGCCAAGGGCGACAGAGTTTTGAAATTTAAAATTAAAATTTTGTCAATTTGACAGCAAAATAATTCAATCTAACACCCGCGATAACTAATACATATCTATACCCAAATATAAGGATTAAAATCGGGAAATAAATTTCCTCGATTTTTAATAATTTCTTACAAAAAATCCAGTGGGCAATTAACATAGGAAATCTTTTTCTTGGCTGCACAGACGGTCAGTGAGTCACACTTCGCTTGCGTATAGAACTCATAGATATAGTATAGCATATATAGAATAGAGTGATCATTGGGGAGAAAAAAGTTATTCCTCTTCATTTGGGAAAAGACGACGTTTTTACCAAAATATGGCCGTCTTTCCCCGAGTGAATACACACGGGAATACATACTAATATTTTAGCAAATAAAATTTATGAATAATTTATTTGCTAAAGGGGAATGGAAGACTCCAGATACAGTTTCAAATTCATATTTCTTTCTTTCTTTTCTTTTTCTTTTTTTTTTTCAATACCACTTAATGGCTGTTTCCAAAGCTTTTATTTATTTTTTTTTTTTTTTCGGCATCAAAAATCTTTGTACGATAACATGGGGATGAGATATCTATATATTACTATATCTATGATAGAACTACATTAGCACTTTATCAATGTGTATAAAATCTTTAAATTGATTATGACGTCAATTTTCATGAGATGCATAATTTAACTTTTTATAATTTTTTAACGTTCACGTTTGATTAAATGTATTTATTTTTATGTCGAAAGAAAATGAACTCGTATTTTTTTTTTTTTTTTTTTTTTTTTTTTTGTTGCAACAATTAAATTAATGGAACTCACAGATATTTTGGAGCAACTTTAATAAAGGTCTATAATTAACAAATAATTGCAATAAAACAATATTGTGACAATAAATTGAGATAAAAACTATCCTATCTCTCAAGTTGGACCAAACTGCACACAGTGTGCAAAATTTCATTAAAATCGGTTCCTTAGTTTAGGAGTTTACCCCGGACAAACATCGTGACACGTAATTTATATATATATACAGATATAGAAGATTAATTAAAAATTTACATTTTTTCCGGTATAAATAGTAGCCTATGTCTTATTCCAGACTATTATCTATCTCTGTACCAAATTTCATCCAGATCCGTTTAGCCGTTGTGGCGTGATTGAGTAACAAACATCCATTCAAACTTTCGCATTTATAATATTAGTATAGATTAGTTATGTGCATGTGTTAGATTGAGTTATTTTGCTGTAAAATTGACAAAATTTTAATTTTAAATTTCAAAACTCTGTCGTTCTTGGCGTTTATTGTATTTGGTGATCAAAAACGTAATACGAAAATATACATGCCAGATGTATATTTTCGTAATATGCATTGTACGAAATATTGTTAATTATTATTCATTACTCTCTTAATATAAGTTGTTAAAACAACCATGATTTTTGAAAGGAATTAAATTAATTTCGCCAAATAATTTGGCGATATTTTTTTTTTCTGCTAAGGATGACCGATATCAAATCTATTCCGTTGCAACATATTAGTATCTTATATCAGATACTTTATTTAGACATTTGAAAACAAATTTGACTTCAAATTATGATAGAATATTTATCATTTTCCTTTTAATTAGTATATTAGTTGGATATTTATTGTGTAAATATCATCTTTTGAAATGAAATGTTTGTGTTTTCAATCGAATATGGAAATTTGCCATTTTTTTTTCCCTAGAGTTTTGAAATTAAAAATTCAAATTTTGTCAATTTTACAACAAAAATAACTTAATCTAACGCATGGACATGATAACTAATACATACCTATACCTAAATATGGGGATTAAAATTGGGAAATAATTTTCCTCGATTTTTAATAATCTTTTACAAAAAATCCAATGGACGTTTAACATAGGAAATATTTTTCTTGCATCCACGAATGGCCAGTGACGCCATCACTTCGCCTGCATATTAGCACTTTATCAATGCGTAAAAGAAATTTTTAATTAAAATTACGTCAATTTTTGTGAGATGCATAATTTTTTTTTATAATTTTTTATCGTTCACGTTCAGATAAATGTATTTATTTTCCTGTTGAAAAAAAAAAAAAAAAAAAAAAAAAATTCTTTTTTTTTTTTTTTTTTTTGCAACAATTAAATTATGGATAAATTTATATGGCTAATTTTTTGCTATTATTAGCTTACAAAATTGCTATTTTATGCATAAAAATCACAAAAACAAAGTTTTTTTTTCGGAAGAAAAGGTAGCCAACTTTGTAAGTTAGGGTATAAGCTATCTCCATTACAATTTTCATCGAAATCCGTCGAGCAGTTTTTGCGTGAAACTCAGTCAAATAAATTCACGGACATTCACATTTATAATATATATAAGACTAGCAGGCTTTGCCCGCTTCGCTGGTCATTATATTGAAATGAATCCCCAAAACAGCATATCATTGATAATAAAATATCTTAAAAAAAAAAAAAAAAAAAAATCATTGAAATCCGTCAAAATCTAATTTTAAGTTGCCCAATGCCTTCGGCAGTCCCTTACCTGCTTTTTACTCCCCCTCCCTCGCGGTTACAGTTGAAAGTTTTACAAAATCTCATCAAAGTGCATATTTCGCACACTTAATTAACATCCACACACCAAAATTCGCCATTCTTAGGTAATTTGGACGGATTTAAGCTTCAAAATGTGGTTTTTGCCCCGCCCGCCCCAAGAGGAAGGAGGGGGGGGGGTAAATTTCCAAAATTACTTTATATTTCATGTTGCATACACATACCTGACCGACACATCAAAAAATTGAGATCATGAAATTATTTAAAGCTGAGCTATGCTTTAAAAAAATTTTTTTTTTTTTTTATCTCTCCTCCCGTTCTTAAAGGAGGGAAGGAGGAGTGAATTTCGCAAAATCTCTTCATACTATGAGTTAGATACATATAATCGTCCCTTACATAAAAAATGTCCAACCTTAGATAATTTAGTGCAGCGTTACGCATGAATACATGTTTTTGCCCCCCATTCTCCAAAGGGCGGTAGGGTGGAATTTCATAAAATCCCTTTGTTGTGTGTGTTCAGTTCGATTTCCTCGTGTGTTGAGTACCCTTCTTCCAAAATCTTTTCCCTTCCCTCCCCCCTTAAAAATCCAAAATTCCAAAATCGCAGAAAATAATTTTTTTGTACTGAAGTCTGGTCTTTCCATCTGCAATTTCTTCACCGTTAAGTAATTTGGAGCCGAGTTAAGACTTCTGCCCCCCAAGGAGACGGGGGGGGGGTATTTTGCAAAATTCCGTCTTAGTTGAGGGTCAGGCTCCGAAATCCAACCTGGTCACTAAAATTTGTGACCCTCTTTCCCACAGAATCGTCATGGCAGTGTTGAGTCAGTGAATCATTGAGTTTACTCTTTTATATGTACAGATTTGTTTATATTTTTTATGGACTACTTGGCTTAAGGTTGTTGTCACAAAAATAGAGTCCTTGGCGAAAAATGTCCTATCTACTTCAGTATTAAAATTCAAAATATACCCAGGATTATCAACTAATAAAGCTCTTTAATACAGATCTGAATTAACTTTCATTTTCTTATTATTTAATTTTGATAATGACGTTATGATGTCATGTGCCTAAGCAAATTTAATATGTATTATTTTTATTATTATTATTCGCGTGAAATATTCTTTGGCAACAATTAAAAATTAAAATAAATTATTTTAAAGTTTTATTATAGAAGAAATATTTATATTATACAGAAGATTAATTAAAAATTTACATTTTTTCCGGTATAAATAGTAGCCCATGTCTTATTCCAGACTATTACCTATCTCTATACAAAATTTCATCCAGATCCGTTTAGCCGTTGTGGTGTGGATTGAGTAACAAACATCCATCCAAACTTTCGCATTTATAATACTAGCTGTTACCCGCGACTTCGTTCACGTAGAAATTTTGATGTGTATGTGTGGGAACTGACGGTTTGATCATAATATGTAATGTAATGAAACCTTATCATTGTGGTGCTGTGCAAAATAGAGTCTGATAAAGTATACTCAAAAAAATTTGTAACTCATTGAAAGATCTACGGGAAAAATATACAATTTATTTTTATTTTAATACCGATCTGTATACAACATTAAATGACTTATTATTTTCCGTCAACACATGCACGTTCTGGGCACTTGAAACACGTGAACAACCAACATATAATTGACCGTGTGAGAAGCATGGAGTTCCTAAATGAATGCCTGCCACTTTTAAGGTTTGCCCCTGGGATTTGTTGATCGTCATTGTAAAAGCCAATTTCAATGGAAATTGCAATCTCTTGAAATGAAATGGCAAGTTGTTGGGAATAATAGGTATGCGGGGAATCAAAACGCTGTCTCCTTTAGCAGTTCCTGTAATAATGGTACATTTTATAATATTAATACCCAGCTCTGTGATACAACTCGTCTCTTGACTTCTAGCTACTTTCATAGCCCGAGGTTTATTATTTCTGTTGGAAAGATTAGATTTGCGTTTCCCGGGCATTTCGAAAAACTATCAAATAATAATAATAATAAAAAAACCCTTAAAAGGGAACTAAAAACAAAGTACTACTATGAAATAATAACAAATCAAAAGAATTAAAACTACTAACAAATAAAAAGTAAATTATAATTCAAAAAAGTAAGAAAACGCACGTTAAATGACAAAGTGAAATAAAAAGATAAAAATGAGAATAGTAATTAACCAAAAATATTGAACGTGTGATGCTTTCTACTTATCTATATAATATTTCTTTAACGTGGTCCAATAGGGCAGTTCCTTGTTTGTAAACAAACATCTCAACTTTTATGAGTGGTTGGCAAAAAGGCTGGGAAAAGCATAGCGATGGAGGATCACCAATATAGTAAATTGCGCGGGAAAGTCGAGCGCACTTTTTTGCCAACCACCAGACGTCACGAGGAAATGCTCTATTACGATATACATGGGGATAAAAAATAATATTTATAAATGGACAATATTTACACACGTGGAATAAGCTCAATAATTTAATAAGAAAAACAGACGACATTTGTCTGGTAAGAGTATTTTATATACTTCATGCTTAGTTAATAGTAGTTGGTATATAGAAAAATAAATAAATTAATTAATGTGTAAACTTGATCATGGTACAGCATTAATGCCCTTGGCGACTTTTGAATTTTTGTTGCCGTTTTAGACCAAAATAGAATTTATGCGATTATTGTTCCTATACGCAAGAGAAGTGTGACGTCACTGACCGTCCGTGGATGCAAGAAATTTGATTTCCTATGTTAATCGCCCATTGGATTTTTTGTAAAAAATTATTAAAAATCGAGGAAAATTATTTCCCGATTTTAATCCCCATATGTGGGTATATATATATATGCAATTAGTTATCATGTGCATGTGTTAGATTGAGTTATTTTGCTGTCAAATTGACAACATTTTAATTTTAAATTTCAAAACTCTGTCGTTCTTGGCGCTTATTGTATTTGGTGATCAAACACGTAATACGAAAATATACACGCCAGATGCATATTTTCGTAATATGCATAGTACGAAATATTGTTTCATATTATTCATTACTATCTTAATATAAGTTGTTAAAATAACTATGATTTTTGAAAGGAATTAAAATATGTTTGCCAGATAATTTGGCGATATTTTTTTTTTTTTTTTCTGCAAAGGATGACCGATATCAAATCTATTCCGCTGCAACATATTAGTATCTTTATCAGACACTTTATTTAGACATTTGAAAACAAATTTGACATCAAATTATGATAAAATATTTATCACTTTCCTTTTAATTAGTATATTAGTTGGATATTTATTGTGCAAATATCATCCTTTGAAATGAAATGTTTGTGTTTTCAATCGAATATGGAAGTTTGCCATTTTTTTTCTAGAGTTTTGAAATTAAAAATTCAAATTTTGTCAATTTTACAACAAAAATAACTTAATCTAACGCATAGCCATGATAACTAATACATATCTATACCTAAATATGGGGATTAAAATCGAGAAATAATTTTCCTCGATTTTTAATAATTTTTTACAAAAAATCCAATGGGCGTTTAACATAGGAAATATTTTTCTTGCATCCACGAACGGCCAGTGACGTCATCACTTCGCTTGCGTATTTCTTTCTATCTTTTCCTTGGCGAAAAATGTCCGATCTACTTCAGCATCAAAATTAAAAAAATTGTCCAGAATTATCAATAACAAAATACCTTTAATATAATGATGAATTAGCTTTTATGCCAAGCGTGTTCATCCGCCGTACTCAAAAAAAAAAAAAAAAAAAAAAAAAAAAATCTGAAGTTGAGGTATATAAAAAAATGCTATGAAATAAAATTCAGAAGAAATATCTTAGATTTGTAATATTACTATTTTATTTTAAAATTATAAAGTGTCATTTTCTCATCGACCAATTTAACATTTAGTAATTTTTTATTTTTCGCGTGAAAGCATATTTCATTTTATGTTGAAAAATAAATAAATAAAAATACCTCGTAAACTTTTTTGGCAACAATTAAAAATTTAAATGGCTTTTATTAAGTCAATTACCGGTTTATTATTTTCAAAATTACCGGTTTTTTTTTTTTAAATCTAATCAAATTTTCGGTATAAATAGTAGCCTATGTTCTATTCCAGACTATTCTACATCTCTGTACCAAATTTCATCCAGAACCGTTTAGCCGTTGTGGCGTGATTGAGTAACAAACATCCATCCATCCAAACTTTCGCATTTATATATTAGTATAGATTAGTATAGATTATAGTTATCATGTGCATGTGTTAGATTGAGAGTAGATATAAAACGTTCGTTCTACAACCGCGGCACCGCGGCACGGCACGGGCGAGCTGTGCTGCTGCCGCACCGTCTCTTATCAGCATCCTTCCGGTGACGCATGCCGACATGAAAGATAAGGAGGGTTAGAATTAGGATGTTATCTTGAATGATAAAGAATATTATTTTAAGAGAACTTTAATTATCGATTTTTCTCAAACTTATTTTTCTGTGGTGCTGACATCAATTGAGGAAGTATTGAACTCCTTTATTTTCAAAAATGTTGCTTTACCGTCACTTAGGATCGAACCTGCTATCTGCGGATTTGGAGTCCGCCGCGCTATCCACCCGACCATCATGTGTTGACAGCGTAAATTAATTACTTAGTGTACCGTTTTGCGATGAAATTTATTTTAAATGTAAGTTTTTTTCCAATTTAAGAAATGAATGTATTAATATTAGTGAGGATTTTTAGTGCATAATTAATATTTTAATTGTTTTCGTAGATTTTATGTGCATAATTATTATTTTAGTGATAATTTGGGATAAAATATTAAGAAATTTTTTCTTATGCTTGAGTGATTAAAAATTTTCGTTCAAGTGTGTTTGATCAGTGGAAATATATGATTTTCTACTGTTATATGTTCAAACATTTTTTTTTTTTCTATGTGAACATATATTAAATTTCTTTTTTATTTAATCTTTGGAACTCTGCTAAAGAGTTACTTTTTTTTTCTGTGAAATTCTCAAAAGAGAATTTCTTATGTATGTTCAAACAGATTTTTTAATCTGCGTGAACATATTTAGACAGTATTTTTAAATATGTAAAATATACGATTTTTCGCGAATGGTTTTCACTAATATTTTTTAAGGAAAATTGTGGTATAATTTAAATGCGTACAAAATTTAATAAAATGATTGCAAATTAAGGAAATTTTCTCTCGTGTGAAATATTAGCATATGTGCTGCCATCTGTTGCAGATAAAGTGACAAATATATGCCTTTTTTTATTTATTTATTTTTCGCGAATAAAGTATATTTTTTATCATGCGATTATTTATTGAAACAGAGAAAATAATAATAATAATAATAATAATAATAATAATAATAATAATAATATTGAAGTAGAGAGTTAGAAAAAATATATTCAGGCAGAAATAGTGATATTTATTTCATTTAGTAATAAAGGATTAGAAAAATTAACTAAGATTTTGTGCAACCAATAACATTTTACCACGCAACAGATTTATAGTACATTTTATTTAACTTATCATAAGCTAAAATCAAACCATGTACTTATTAATCTTATATTCATGTATTTGCATATTTTGTATATTTATGCATCCTTAAGTATTTTAGTTATGTAATATTTTAAAATGTGATTGGAAAAAAAAAATATTTCGCATTATAAATGAAATTTAAGTTTATGCACGCACACACATAGAAAAATTTAATTATTTATTTTTTAATCTTAATAGATTAAAACGGAAATTTAAAAGTTAAGCATATGTACATTGCGAAACTGACTAAGATTTAATATTACAAACTTAATTATATTGAGTAAAATTAGGATGTAGCTTATTAGAGGAACAATAGTTATAAATATTGCAAAAATGTCGAAGTACATTAAGGTTTAATAGTTATATTTTATGATGAACAATACTTATAAATGATGCAAAAATGTCGAAGTACATTAAGGTTTAATAGTTCCATAGTTTTATTTTATGTGTACATATAGTACTTTTTGTGATGTTATGTAGCTTATTAGAGGAACAATACTTATAAATGATGCAAAAATGTTGAAGTACATTAAGGATTAATAGTCGCATAGTTATATTTTATGCGCGTATATAGCACTTTTTGTGATGCGAAACAAAATATTCTCAGGGGATAGTAGTTTTCAAAAAATTTAACCACAGGAATACACTCTATTTAAGATAGAAATAGGTGCACTAGTATTGAACATGGTGGCTTTTTTGGGGTCACGTGATTTTTTTCGTCCAATCAGAAGCACGGAATTTTAATGATCGATGGTGTTAGTCGATCTGAGAGAATTTATTTATTTATTTTTTTTTATTTTTTTCTTTTTAATAAAGAATTTAACGCGAGGCGATGTATTTCGAGGACTTAGCATTTTTCATGATGGTCGGAAAATTTAATTGAATGAATTTAGGTGTTATCATTCGGAGATTTATATTAGTAAATTTTTATAGAGTTTATAAAATTAAGCACTTTGTGAAATTAAGTGTTTTTTTATACAGATATTTTTGAGGTACCATGATCCAATCGAAAGCATGTATTTTTAATAAATAGTATTATAAAATTAAGTGATATTACTACACAAGTTTTGGAAAAAACCGCGGAAAACTTTAAATCTGGTATAAAGAATGGTTCTATTTAGATAATAATTAAAATTGTACTGTTTAAGCGATGAAGATTTTTAAAATTTCTTATTAACTAAGTCGTTTAGTAATTTCAAAAACTTGTAAAAATATGATATTTAGATTGCAGTAAGTGTTTTAATTATTTTATGTGTATAGCACTTTTTAGATAAACAATACTTATAAATGATGCAAAAATTTTGAAGTACATTAAGGTTTAATAGTACTTTTTGTGGTGTTATGTAGCTTATTAGATCCTCAATAGTTATAAATATTGCAAAAATGTTGAAGTACATTAAGGTTTAATAATTATTAGATAAACAATACTTATAAATGATGTAAAAATGTTGAAGTTAATTAAGGTTTAATAGTTGCATAGTTATATTTTATGTGCATATTTAGTACTTTTTGTGATGTAATGTAGCTTATTACGTAAACGATAGTTATAAATGATGTAAAAATGTTGATGCACATTATGGTTTAATAGTTATAAATGTTGAAGTATATTAAGGGCTAATACTTGCTTAGATATATTTTACGTGCATATATAGTACTTTTTGTGATGTTATGTAACTTATTAGATGCCCAATAGTTATAAATATTGCAAAAATGTTGAAGTACATTAAGGTTTAATAGTTGCATAGTTATATTTTATGTGCATATATAGTACTTTTTGTGATGCTATGTAACTTATTAGATGCCCAATAGCTATAAATATTGCAAAAATGTTGAAATACAATAAGGTTTAATAGTTATATTTTATGTGTACATATAGTACTTTTGCGATGTTATGTAGCTTATTAGATAAACATTACTTATAAATGATGCAAAAATGTTGAAGTACATTATGGATTAATAGTTCCTTAGTTATATTTTTGAATTTATATAGTACTTTTTGTGATGATATGCAACTTATTAGAGGTTTAATAAAGAAGCATCACAAACTGGCGTTGTAAAAATTATTACTTACAAACTTTGAATAAACACCATAAAATGCAATAACAAACAATTGTTGCGAGTTTATTGCATTTTATGGTGTTTATTCAAAGTTTGTAAGTAATAACTTATTAGAGGAACAATACTTATAAATGATGTAAAAATGATGAAATACATTACGGTTTAATACTTACTTAATTATATTTTATGTGTATAGTACTTTTTAGATAAACAATACTTATAAATGATGCAAAAATTTTGAAGTACATTAAGGTTTAATAGTACTTTTTGTGATATTATGTAGCTTATTAGATCCTCAATAGTTATAAATATTGCAAAAATGTTGAAGTACATTAAGGTTTAATAGTTATTAGATAAACAATACTTATAAATGATATAAAAATGTTGAAGTACATTAAGGTTTAATAGTTGCATAGTTATATTTTATGTGTATATATAGTACTTTTTAGATAAACAATGCTTATAAATGATGCAAAAATATTGAAGTACATTAAGGTTTAATAGTTATTAGATAAACAATACTTATAAATGATGTAAAAATGTTGAAGAAATAGATAGACTAGTATTCAACATAGTGGTTACGTGATTTTTTTTTTTTCAACCAATCAGAAGCATGAATTATAAAATTAGGGGATTTTAGTACACAAGTTTAGGAAAAAACCATGGAAAACTTCAAACGAATAGTCTACAAGCTTTAAAATCTATGATGTACAAATTATTTGTTTTATCATGTTGATAAACTAGATTGCATTAAAATGTTATATATTTGGCGAGATTAATAAGGGTTATAAAGAATTTGGTTGCTTTCCTTTGTGTACGAATTTAGCATATATTTGGCGTGATTTCGCCGATAATTACAAATTTGGTGGTAAACCTACAGTATAAATGCTGTCAGAAAGAAATTTTAATCAGTTGCTGCTATATTTTTGAGGAGTGCACACGTTTAATTTTATAACTTCGATTTTGTATAACACTCTACTTTTTAGTGAGAGAGATGGATTTATCTGAAAAGATGGCTATTTCAAATGAGTTGTCATCAAACTTGGATACTAAGAAACTACCGAAAACTTTTAGCTGTGTTTCTTGCAGTGTGGTATTTAAACGAAAATGGGATTTGCTTCGTCACATGAAAATTCATCTCAACGAAAAATCTTTTATTTGCAATGAATGCTCGAAAGCATTTACCAGATCAGATGAGTTAAAGAGACATTTAAAAATTCATGAAAAGCCTTCTATTGAACATAGATGTGGGCAATGTGATGAATCCTTTAATCGCAAGTATCAGTTGCTGATGCATATTAGAAAAAATCATCGAAAACCTTTACCAGCGCATTCCTGTGATCAATGTGCAGAAACATTTAGACAGAAATATAAACTTTTAGAGCATGTTAGAGAAAATCATCGAAAACCCTTATCGCAAGCAACATTAAAGGGAATATCAAATTCTGACCGAGATTTTCTTAAGGAGAAAATTATGCATTTTAAAAGAAAAAATGCTCTTAATACATTTACAATAACCACATTTGATAATAAAAACAAAAATTTGGATTTGACGTCATTTTTTAATAATTTAAGAACTGATATTTTAAACGAATTAAACTTTCAATTAAATGACCAAGGATCTTTGAAATGGTATATTAATGTAGAAGTTATTTTTAGTTGTATTTATGAAAATGGAGAGAAGGATTTTATTAGTGCTGGACGATATCAGAAATTAAATATCGCGATATATCACCAAGTTAATATCGATATTAGTGATATATTGCGATATTTCTTTCAAGATAGGAAAAAATAGACATTTGTTATTTTTTAACAACATATGCACACGAATTTTAAAGTATACAAGTATAGAGTGTTTTCCATGTATTTTCTGGTATATTACTACCATAACTTTATCATTAAAAAAAAAAAAATCATAAAAAGTGAATCAATATTTTGTGTTTCTTATAACTTATACTATTGCTTTTTAGTATACCTCTGTATAGTTTATCCTCTATTCTTCCCATTTTAAGCTTTAATTATTTTAAAATCATATTTTAACACAGCTAATATGTGATCTGTGTTTTATTTGTACCAAGTATATCAAAATTCATAATTCTACTAAAAATAAAGCTTAAGAAAATTTGTCTTAAGATGTAGGTATTAAATAAAAAGGAAAATCATTTTAAATAGTTAAGAAATGCCATTGGAATCGGATACACCTTTTTTGGTCGTAGAGAGTAATATTTTTTACTTAAAACTCTTATATGCATCCTAAATGTCAGTTACTTGTCATTTTTATTTTTGTTTCTGCTTACCAAATCATTACAATATTTTTTAAATGTATATGTGTTCAATTCACATTCATAATAGTTTCACAACAATTGAAAATTGAATTATATATATATATTATATATGTATACATTATATATATATGTATACATTGTCAGTATAAAAATTATATTATTTAAACAATATTATGTTAAAGTTTCATTTTGTTACTTAAAGTAACTCATTTTGCATTTAAACCAATTTTATTTAACATGTACGGCTTAAAAAAAAAAAAAAAAAAAAGAAAAGAAAAAAACGAAAGAAAGAAGGAAGGAAAAGGAAAGAGAAAAAATAAACGCTACACAAAAAAAGTAATAAACTATCCAATATTATATATTTCTATAAAGAAACTGTCACTGTAAAATTACTGAAGATAAAACTTTATTTTACATCAGTCAGATAGCACCCTTTCTCCCTTCCCATGTTATCCAATGGGATTTTTGTCGCGTTGTTTTATAAAAATATTTTATTAAAAAATGAACTTTTTCGAATTCTGTTTTTTGAATATTACTCTTTGAACAGGTCGTCTTTTAGCTTAAATTCTGTTTATTGAATATTACTCTTTGAACAGGTCGTCTTTTAGCTTAGTGAGCAATTTTTCGAAAAAATAAATTTAAATATTTTCCTTAGAGATCCACACTTAGAGTCCATAATTTACTTATTGAAATAAAATATTTAAACTAATTTTTTCGAAAAATTGTTCACCAAGTTAAAAGGCGACCCGTTCAAAGAGTAATATTCAAAAAACAGAATTCGAAAAACTTCATTTTTGAATGAGATATTTTTATAAAACGAAGCAACGAAAATCCCATTGGATAACATGGGAAAGGAGAAAGGGAGCTCAAACAGTGATGCCAGATGATCGAAAATTATTTCCCCAAACAGGTCCTAAATTTCCCCAAATCAAGGGTTTTTTTCGAAAAAATCCCCAACAGGTTTTCCACTGAAAAGAGGAAAAAAAACATTTTTTTTTTTTCAAAAAAGAATATCAAGCAGATTTTTCTGATTTGAGCTCAGATTTTTCCCCAAATGAACTCAATTTTTGAAAAAAATCCCCAAATAACAATAAAGCTATTGAAAGTCTCTAGTCGTAGGGATAAATCATTACGTTGCCAACATTGACAGAAAGTTAAACTCTCCAGATTTGTCCCCAAACATTTTAGAATTCCCCAAAATTGTCCCCAGAAGCTTCAAAAATCCCCACTCTGGCATCACTGAGCCCAAAGCGAGTTAAACACATTGAACGTCGCATCTTATTGGCCAGAAGTTATCCACACTTTGAAATAAACCAATATCAATGAACCAATAGCAGGAAATGAGCTAAAACAAAAGATATTGTATACATTCGTCATAATAAGCGTTTGTTTTCATATCGCCCTGTCTGTGGTTTGGTTACTGTGGTATTTGGTATTACACCTACCCTACGATCCATAAGTGGTGATGTGGAATATTATCAAATACTAACGGTAGTATAAATTATTTCATATTATCGTTTAGAGTCAGTAATAAATAAGTCAATATACTGCGGGAAAAGCAGATGGCTTTCAATAAATACTGTTTATTTTTTTATTATGCGGTGGACTTATTAAAGCAGTGATAATTTAGATGTGAGGTTTCTCATGCAGGAATAAAGGAAGGGGAAATATATGTATTGTGGGAGTGCAGTGATCGTTTGGGGGTGGGGTTATATTTTTTTATTTTATCAGTGAGGGATGGGAGAAAAATAAGAGAATGGGTATTAGTATAATATATTGCGCGCTCTTTTTGTTCGGGTTTCCGTTCGCTGATGGGATCGTTCGCTCGCTCGGAATGTTCGTTCGCTCGGGTTTCATTCGGGAATTCGGGTTTCATTCGTGATGCGCGCTTGCGCGGAAGCACAATTCTATTAATCCGTCGTTGGCGTTTAACGGTAACGGTACTTATCGGCATATCAATTGATCGCGCGGAATATCGTTAAAGGGATATATTGGCAGAGCAAACTCTTAAATATTGTTATCGGGATATTTAAAAAATATCGATACTTGGGGATATATTGATAAATAATCCAGCCCTAGATTTTATTACTCAAAATTTTAGGTCAAAAAGTATAACAACTCTTTTAATAAATGATGTAAATAATGATCTTGAAAGCGCTTTTAACAAGATGAAAAAGTGTTTTGGTGAATTTAGTGAACAAGGATCAGGTTGGACATTAACAGAAATTTTCAAATTAGAACTTTGTATGACAAAATATGGTGCTTTTCAAATGTAATATCTGATTTTACTATATATATATATTAAATATTGTTAGTTGAATCTTATAAAATTATTGTAAACTTTGTATAAAAATGATGCATGTAAAAATCTTATAATTTGAAAAATAAAAGTATGTGTACAAAAATTGTATTTTTAATTATTTATCTCATATAAAAATTTTATGTAAAAGTTTAAACTATTAATCGGATTTTTAAAATAAATGCACTTATGTAAACATGTTTAAATAGAAAGTTTTATATTTATTTTATCAAAGTAATTTTTTATTTTTTATTTATTTATTTTTATTTTTATTTTTTATATGATTTTAAAACTATATATTTTAATATGATTTTAAAACTACATATTTTTATAAAACGTTATTTCATAAATAAATTGATATTTTATAGTAAATATAATCTTACCAATTTTAGAGATTGTATCAAAAAATCATGAACTTTCCAATTTTAGCATTAACCATTTAACATATAGTCTAGGGAAATACTAACCTGCTTAAAAGTTTAACTTTTCTGCATGCTTGAAATTAGACATCAACAAATTATTTGTTTCGTCATGTTGATAAACTAAAATATTTTACGAGATTTTTTAATGGGATTGGGGATATTTTTCAAGATTTGGCTATTAAAATAACATATCTGCTAAGATTTGGCGAGATTTTTTAATATATTTGGGAATAAATACTAATTTGGCATTAAACATAGAGTATAAATTCAGTCTCGTAGAAAATTTAATCAGTTGCTAACTTGTTTTCGTGGTTCATATAGCATTTTTAAAGTTTTACTTTGATTATATTTATAATGGATCTATCTGAGGAAGTGCAAGTTTCTGTTCATCAACAAGCTACTTCATCATGTTTTGAAGATGAGACTTTTCACTTAGAGGATGCAAAACCCTATATTTGTAATATGTGTAAGAAAGCATTTAGTAGATCGTACGGTTATAAAAGACACTTAAAAACTCATGAAAAACCTCGCATAGGATATGGGTGTGAATACTGCATGGAAAATTTTAGTCGTAAACGGGATTTTTTTAAAGCATAATGCAAAAATTCATAAAAAGACTTTGCATAACCACAGTTGTGATGAATGTAGTGAAGTGTTTAGGACTAAACAAGATTTATTGAATCATAAAAAAATGCTACATCGAAAGGTTTTACCTGAATATCTATGTGTAGAATGCAACGAAAGTTTTCGATATAAGTATGCATTATTACGACATAACAGAAAAAATCATCGTAAAGATTCTTCTGCTTACGTATGTACAAAATGCAATGAACGAAATACTCTCAACTTAGACAGTGAAAATATGAACTTAACAAATTTTTTGAATAATTTGAATACTGCTTTTTTAACCAACACCTATTCTTTAGCCAAAAGCTTTCATGATGAAAATAACAATACGTATTTTTTAATATTTTTAAATAATGAAAATATGTATACCGAACACATCTCACGAAATAATGACTCACCAACCAACAACTTTAGGAATGTAAATGTGGACTTAACAAATTTTTCAGATAATCAAAATAATGTTTTCACTTCATCATCCAGTGAAAATGTGATCTTATCAAATGTTTTGGATAATAATGCATACGACGTTTTACCCACTGCTAATAAAAATATAAATACTAAATGTTTGACACAAAGTAATTTTTATGACTCTCCAACGAACAACATTGAGAATATAAATGGGGAGTGTATGAGTAATAATAATGTTTCACTCGTGAGCGGTGATAACGACTTGTTGAAATTTTTGGATAATTTTAATGTAGAGTGTATTAGTCAATATAACCTTAACGATTTAGCAATAATTTAGATTTTTATAAACCTGTTTTTATACTGATAATAATGTAAAATAAAATATTTTAATCAAAAATTGTGTTTTTATTATGAAATTACTTTCTACACACCATTTCATATTATAATAGATACGTTAAGTCACGAAAAAAGCTAAACATGTGTAAATATATTTTTTTGCTTTCTTATTAACTAAATCGTTTTATACAATAAGACTTGGTGATTTTAATTCGGTTTAAAGAAATTCCCCCCCCCCCCCATAAATTGGAGTGGGACGAAGTGACTTATAAAAACCGTAAAATAAAGAACTCTAATATTGTTGATTTATTTAATATTTTCTATGAATAAGAAAGTGCCACAAGGCGAATTGTTACAAGCTCTTAATGATATACCTAAAACCTTTATTAAAAACAAATTTTTGTTATCTTCGGTACCCAAGTAACGAAAACGCCCAAATGTAGTTCCCTATTGATTAAATTATTAATAAAAAATATTTTTTAATATAAAACACATGTCTCTTTATTTATG